>OMOT01014549.1:1690-15618 GCA_900312575.1 Acanthochaenus luetkenii | reverse complement strand
GAACCATTGAACCAGCGATTTCATGCATTTTGGACCAGTGGGAGGCGCTTAAACAGCATTTGGCATTCACCAAGTCCAGTGAACACTGCTACATGGCTGAGGTTTTATACTCCATGTACAGTGATCCTCAAAACATCTTGTATCTGGTATTTTCTGAAGTCAGTGCTGGGTGAGGTACAGTTGGCCATCAAGGCTTTTGAGGGAGAGCAGGTAGATCCTCTTCAACTTCTCGACAGCTTGGTTAGCCTGATGAAGTCTGTGAGTAGCAGGGTGCTGAATCCACTGGCAAATATTGACGTACTCAAAGAGCCAATTGATGGATTCATCAGCCCCAAACCGTACCTTGTTTACCTTTTTGAGTCAAAGGCAGCTGAGCGCCACCTCGCGCCTGAGGAGAAGAACAATGTCCGAAAGCGGTGTGTAGCCTTCACCATCTCCCTCGCTAAGGAGTTGAGGGTGAGACTGCCGGACAACATCGAAGCATTGCGGTACATGTCAATTTTCAATGTAGAGGAAACTCTAAAGCAGAATAAGAACCTGGGAGAAATAGAAAAAATAGCCAAGCTCCTTGGCTACTCTCTCATAGAGATAGACAAGATTGTCCAGCAATGGTGTGTCATCCATCTTAGTAAGTGGAATGAAACAGAACACACAGTGGGCTTCTGGAGTGAGATTTGGAAGTTCAGGGATGCAGCTGAAATCAACCCGTTTCAGGAACTCGCCATGGCTACTGTGTCTGTGTTGTCCTTGCCACACTCGAATGCTGAAGTCGAGAGACTATTCAGCCAGATGAGTGTGGTAAAGAGCAAACGTAGAAATCGAATGTCCTTGCAGACCCTTAACTCCATCCTGCATGTCCGATACGGTCTGAAGTTGTCTGGTGAGGCTTGCTATGAGCACAAGCTGCCAGATCATGTTTTGCAGCTTTTTGGCACATCAGCTGCTTACTCATTTAAGTCAGCTCCCTCAGTGTCTGAACCTGCCATAGAAAGCCTTGACCAAAATGAAGATGACCTACTCTTTCTGTGAGCCAGCACAGCGTGTGTGTGTGTGGAGGGGGGTCTGAAAAACAACAACAATGAACCTGAATTGGGGCCAGACTAGTTACCATCATTTTCTCACATGGCCATTGACTTTTTTTTTCTATTGTCTCTTTTTGGTCCATTTAGATTGTTAATGTTGTCAAGTTAAAACCGTCTATATAAAATAATGTCCACAAATGTAATAATTATGGCATTTAAAAAAATTGTTTTACTGTGACTTGTTGTAGGCTCCTAAGTGGAGCATGAGGTTAGAAACTAAACCAAACTTAAGAAAACGTAAAAAACCCGTAATAAATATAAATAATAATAAAATAAAAAATACAAATAAATAAAAAACCTTTACAAAAAAATACAACCTTACAAAAAAACCGAAGTAACTCTGCCAAATTGTCTCTTTTGAGTCACTTTGCCGGGTTCGAGCCCGGATAAAGGAGGAGGGTTGGGGTTGGACGTAGAGAAGGAAATGCCACCCCACATAACAGTCTTTTGATTAAATTTGATATTCTAACATTTAACAATACAGGACAAAATTGATTTATATAATGTGAGTCTAGACAAAGCATTTAAGTCATGAAGTCATTTTGAGAAGTGATGGCCTTTTCAATGCCCCAAAAAACAAAAACAAAAATCAACAGAAGAAAGTTCATTTGTAGTTCTAAACATATTTAGGGTGTCAATTGTGCACATTAGGCGATGACATCTTTAGTGTGATTTAGCGACTTCTAGCGACTTTTAGGACAGCCAATAGCTACTTTCCTTACTGAGGAGTTGGCAACACCGATGACACCAGTGCTAGCCTGAGCTTTCGGCTGCGCTGGATAGAGATGGCGTCCCTTTTGCAGCCAGATAGGGTTGTCTATCTGGTTCGTGGGGAGAAAAAGATCAGGTCCCCTTTATCTCAACTTTATTTCTGTCGTTACTGTAGTGAGTTGCGATCCCTGGAATGTGTGTCTCACGAGGTACGTAACGTTATCCTGTGCTAAGGGTTACGCCAAGCTAGCTGTTAGCTACAGTTAACCGCTAACTAGCTTACTTTGTTGTTAGCCTGTTAGCTAGTAGCTCAATTAATGCTTTGACAGGTAGGTGGGGTTTGTCAGATATCTTTGCTGTCGGTGTGGCCAAGCCGCTTGTCAATCAGTATTTTTTCAGCAGGCTTGTCATTTGATAGGCTGTATGAGGTTTCCGTTGTAATTATTATGTCGAATATTCATAGCGCAAGTTAGTTAGCTAGTGTTAGCTAGATAGTTATTGCTACTGTGTGACAGCTCATTTATTATAAATATTTGCATGAACGCAATGTCACGGAAGCAAATAATAGTGTCGTTAGGTTCAACCTAGTTAACGTTCTGTGTGAACATTACAGCACGTTTTTTAACTTAAAGGCTCACAGCACAGACACCACACCCAGACAGAGTGAACAAAGATGTTGATTAACATTTTTCATCTGTGGCAATTTACTAGTCAGTGATTGTATTTAGTCAACTCCATGATAATTGCTAATGCAGTTGTTAACGTTGCGTCAAAGTTGCTCCCTGAAGACATGCTGTCAAGAGACGCTATGACTTCACTGGCCAGCTACTAATCATGCCACTGTCTCTGGCATTCAGGTGGACTCCCACTATTGCCCAAGCTGCCTGGAGAACATGCCTTCAGCAGAAGCCAAGCTTAAGAAGAACAGGTGAGGCCTTGACCAAGCTACATGTTTGTACACCAGTCACCTGTATTTAATTGTATTTGTGTCTTTCCAGTCCCCTTACTTCAGTGCGTTTGTATGTCAGACCATGTCCTCCCTCATTATCTGTGTGCTATAGGTGTGCGAACTGTTTCGACTGCCCATGCTGCATGCACACCCTGTCCACTCGGGCCACCAACATCCCAGCTCCTCTGCCTGATGATCCCACCAAGACAGCCATGAAGAAGGCCTACTACCTGGCCTGTGGCTTCTGTCGCTGGACCTCTAGGGATGTGGGCATGGCTGACAAATCCGTTGGTGAGTCTCAGTCTGAAAGGATGATAACACCTGCACTAATCTGATATGATGTGATGTAGATATTATTAATGTGGTCATCCAGTATTACTGGGTTCTCCCCAAACAGTGGTACAGTGGTACTGCACCACCTTGTGTGTTTTCAGAGCCACCATTTGAAATGTTCAAACACTAAGTCCAAATTTGATAACTTATGTAGGAGTAATCAATATCAACAGTCCCAAAACACAACTTTGTCTCAAAGCCCTGTTATAATTCCAGAATCACACTTCAGTTCAGCTCAGCTCAAGAATACATTTTATGGTTTGTTCCTTATGACTGTCTAAGCCTGGGGTATCCAAACCGTCCAGTTACCAAATCATTGTAAGTTGGGCTAACTCAAGATGTGTGTTTTATTCATTTATTTAGCCATGTAAGTCCATTGACACCCATTCTCGTTTCCCTGTGGAACAATTTTGGGGTGAAGTGCCTTGCTCAAGGGCGCAAGAGCAGTGGCCCAGGAAGGGAACTTGCAGTTACTTATCAGTCCACATTTTCATTGGTGTCCTTGCAAATGAGAATTTGTCTCAATGGACTTAGCTGATTCAATACATGTTTTTAAAAGAATACGCATCTTGAGTTTGCCCAACTTACAATAATTTAGTAACTGGTTACAGTTGTTTTTTCAAGCTCAGGCAGCTTTTAATGAAGTTATTATTATTATTATTATTGTTTTTTAAACAAATATGTTACAGTATATAATCAGTTGTAAAAACTATTGTTTTGCTTTTCTTCAAAAACAACAACAAAATATTGATTTTAAATGAAAACCCTTTTGAATAAAGAATATTTGTGTGAGAACTGTTGTAGGTGATAGGTCATTGAGAAAATAATATTGATAACAATGATATGAAAGTTTGCATTTCAAAATGACCTGTAACATGCTTATATTACATTTTGGCTCACAGAGCCTAAAACTTGTTGGTGTATTTTGTTCACTACAGCCAGCGGTGGATGGCAGGAGCCAGAGAACCCACATGCTCAGCGGGTATGTTCTCCCATGTGGCCATTTTAATCCTCATGACTTTCACATGTTTTCTGATCACAAGTTATGTGGGTTATACTTGGAATATGTATCAAAAAATGTCTCAGACCACAGTGTAAATAAAGGATGTATTACACTCATTCTTGCTCTTGTTAAAAGAACATAATCTGTGAACCATTGATGACTAGTCTCTGGATGGCATTTTTGTTCCCTTCAGATCAACAAGCTGATAGAGTATTACCAGCAGCTGGCCCAACGAGAGAAGCAGGAGAGAGACAGGAAGAAGCTGGCCAGGAGACGACAATGCATGCCTCTGGCGTTCTCGGTACTCCTAAACCCTCTGAACCAAGCACTTCCCTGAGCTGTTGATACTCAGCCTCCTACACTATTGAAAATTGCACACCTTGCTCTTTAACCTTTCTAAATGACACACGGATCTTGTCTCACAGTAGATATGCTCTAAATGGACACTAAAGTTTAAGTCATGCTTGTCACATTTGGTGTTTATCGTTGCTAATAATAATGGTGGGCAATATGTGATTCAGTGGACTGAAATGGTGTAATGCATGTTGTCAGAGTAATTTCCGACCCCTCTAATGCCTAAGAGTCGATATCGGGTAAATAACCCCCTTAGGTAAATAAGTCCCCTGGGGGTAGTTGTTTGCCACCCCCAGGTAGGTATGTTTTTATAACATCATATAAAAGACAAACAAATGGAACAAGCAAATAAGTCAATATCAGTATTGAATGGATAGCTTCACAAATGTTTTACAACATGGCCTAGAATGGTTCAGTCAAGGAGGAAACAAAGACTCATCTGTAATATAACTGAGACGCACATCATGGTGATGCTCCATTATCAGTGAATTGGAGAGGAATATGTATTTGTGCTTAAGATTGATTTGATACAGAAATTTTACCCAAATCCCAATAGCATCACCCAGGTTGCTCTCAAAGTAATGTACCCCCCGCCAGAAATTAATTATCTGTGGCAGTGGTCCTCCCTCATGTGCCATCGAGGCCAGAGTCTAATTAGCACACCTTCAACTGGAGAGGGAGGGAATAATTGGTGATCAGCTGCTGTAGTGTTGGTTGAAATGAAAACCTGAACGCTCTTGGCCCTCGACGGTACACGTAGAGAACTACTGCACTATGGAGCTGTGGTTCTGTTTAGGGGGTCAAACAAACTTTTTTTCTCTTGGTGCTGCTGTTACATTCATTAATGGGCAATAATGTAGGAATATCACGTTTAAATACTTACATTTAGCTGTGATGTCCTGCAATCATTTTCCATCACTGATGCATTTCTGTTGCTGTTGCATGTCACCAGTTGCCACTAATGTTTGCTTAATCACTTTGGTTTCACCTGGTTCTTTATTCTCTCTTTTTCTTTGCTTATGTGCTCTGATATTTTGGTTTTCATCCCCCCAGCAACACACTATTCATGTGGTGGTGAGTTGTATTTTTCACAACTTTGGTAGTCTAATCGTGCACAGTAGCACTGTCTTCTCCTTTTCTCTGTCCCCGTCTAATCTGTCCCTGAGTAACCTCCCAGATCACATGAACGTGTCCTCGGTTTAAATTAGATTGATCCACACAATAGGAGCCTTTATGTCAGATAGGGGGAGAGAAGGAATAGGACACTTTCTGTTGGAAGTATGTAGTCAGTTCCAAATAGTTAAGCCCTGAGGACTCAGTCTGTCAGACAGTTGATTCTCTCCCTCTATCCTGGTCAGAAAAGCTCCTGTTTTTGTCACAAGACAAATGGAATGATCTGTTTTTGGCATGTTTGTTTATTTAAATGTGAAATGCCATTTCTTCCCTTTTATGTTTAAAAGTTATCATAAATTCCCTTTGTGGCTAAGACTGATTATTAAAAGTAGTGTGTAGAACACTAGCTTTAGATTAAGCAATTTTATAAATTGTATTGCATCCTCATTAATATACAAAAGGCAGAAAGCCTGACCCATGTTTTCTTTTCTTTTTTTTCCTCAGGAAAAGTATGGCCTTGGAACCAGACTGCAGAGGCAGAGGTCTGGAACTCCCATATCAAGTCTGGCTGGCCTCTCGTGAGTGCCTTTTGTCATATTTGACTTACAAATGAAAGATTTTTTTCCTAGTCAGATTTACAGCGATGTAAATTATGGTTAACTATTTATACGACAGTTACTGTGGATGAGTGTTGTAAACATTGCTACAAACGTCAGTATACTTTACACTGTAGTGCACATTCAGTTTACATTTATTGACATTCATTAAAAAGCATATTAAAGTTTGTTGATAGCAGTATACATGTACTCCACTAGCCTTAAAGAGGGTGAGGACCAGAAAGAGATCAACATTGACCCTACCCAGGCCCTTGATGAGGTGGAGCCCCTACCTGAAGATTGTTATACCAGGCCCATCAGCCTACCGGAGGGTAAGAGCTTGTCCAGAACTTATGCAATGTAAATGTGTCTTGTTGACCTGTGCTTTCAACCAATAGTTAATGCTGTATGGTTGGGAAATGCTCAGCTTTATTAGTATAATTATTTTTTGCATTTTGGGAAGGCCCGTCACATGATGCTGTGTCATGCCAGTGGTTCATAGATTCTCACCATGTTCACTGTCTTTGTACTGGAATGATGTTGTGATACATTATAGATCTCGTAAGACTCCTTTCTAATTGAGGTTGAGTTGAATTTATGTTTTGTGGCGTCCCCCTAGTGACCACGCTGCGCCAACGGCTCCTGCAGCCTGACTTCCAGCCTGCAGGGGCATCTCAGCTCCACCCCAAACACAAACACCTCCTGATGAAGCGCTCACTGCGCTGCAGGGTCAGTACCACTTAAGGGCTTTATATCTTGTGCTAATCAAAAGCTAACCAATATATTTTATAGATCAAATGTACGCTGAAATGTTTCCTTTATTTTCCTCCTCTAGAAATGTGAGCACAATTTGAGCAAGCCAGAGTTCAATCCCACTTCAATAAAGTTCAAAATTCAGCTGGTGGCTGTGTGAGTATTGGTCATCAAATTAAAAGTCTATTTTGATTACGTCATTTAACCTCAATTTAGATTTTCAATCAGGTGTGGAAGGAGCACTGAAGTAGTTTAATTTAATTAAGATCTTTGTTACTTAAGTGGAATTTTACTCAATATGATATAAGTATGATATAAGTATAAGCACACGTTTAGGAGATTACTCAGCAAACATAGCTCAATGAAAATACGAAAGTACTTTAGCATTTTTGAATGCAAATTATTACGAATTTGTACATGTTCCAAAATTGTCACCCCCAAAATGAACTTATCACCCATTATCAGTCCACGGTTTAAAAGGCCCCTTTTGATATCATATCAGCAAAGATAGCATCAGTTGTGGAAGGTACTCGCTACTTTTATACTGTATGAAGAAAAGAAAGAAGAAAAGTCAAGTAGAAGGAGTAAAATTTACTCCATTAGAAAAGCATAGACTTTAAAATAATATACTCAAGTACAGCAGATTGTTGTTGTTTTCATATTTTTTTCTTGTGTCTTTTCCCCTTCTGCTTTGATTAATATGTTTAAATGCTGTTGGTCCACAGTGTATTGATTGGCTTGCTTGATTAATCCCACAGGAGTTATATCCCTGAAGTGAGAATTATGTCCATTCCAAATCTCCGGTACATGAAGGTCAGTATCTTCACTGGTTCTGGCATGTCTGGCTAATGATATGAATATATAATTTCCATGTTAATTAATCTTAACCTCAGTGTTTGAATGTATAACATGCTTTTCAAACAAAGTATTTTAGTGCCCTCGAGGACCATACTGGACTTTTAGAAACCTTGTCTACTGATTAATAACTAAGCCTTTTTTGAGGTTAGGGTTATTAAAAATGTTTTGATGCTCTTTGTTTTGGAGAAATTGGCAATAGTTGCCATTAGCAGTGCTAGCAGAGGTCAATAGGGATTGAAACATTTCTCTCAAAATCTCATGCATTTCCTTTCAAACTAACTTTCAATCATTACTCCAACTAGGAGACATCAATAGAATTGCTTGCATATACAATTTTTGAGAGAATTCACCTCAATCTCCATTAATATGCACTAGCTGTATACTAACAAATGCTAACAGGAGGCCAATACCTATTTCTTAACAGAAAATCAGTGGTGCTAAAGCGTGTAGAATTTAATAGGCTTCTAAAAACAAAAAATGCGGGACTGGCACTTTAAGCTCTGCATTGGCTTGTTCGTGAGGTACTCAGGCAGCCTTGAAAGTTAATTTGGGTTAAACAATGTTATTTTTTCCACATCCTGTCTATTCAGGAGAGCCAAGTGCTGCTGACCCTGACCAACCCAGTGGAGAACATCACCCATGTCACATTGGTTGGCTGTGAGCAAGGGGACCCAGATGACATCAGCATCACTGCCAAGGTATTTAACTTTAGTTTTAGTTGTATTTGGGCAATTGTTTTCAGAGAAAGTATTTAAAACAACATTACATAAAAACAACATAACAAAAAGGTGGCGCAGAGTTTCTGGTAAGTGGCATAAGACAAATCATCTTCATCATTATCACGACCAGCTATACTGTCAACATATCCTGTAGTCTGAAACCAATGAATGCTGAATAGTTTCTTTTTATTTTTGTAGGTAATGGTACCCACCAAGGAGCTGGTTTTGGCAGGAAAGGATGCGGCCGCTGAGTACGACGAGCTGGCTGAACCTCAGGACTTCCAGGATGACCCGGAGTAAGGAAGCGTACAAATGCGCACACACGTGAATTAATACTGTTTGTGTAGTAACTCTTAACCTGATCTCTTTCTCCCCTACAGTGTTGTTGCCTTCAGGAAATCCAACAAGATTGGTTTCTTCATCAAGGTGATTCCTCAGAAAGAGGATGATGCGGATGTCACTGTATCATTTAAGATCCGCCATGACTTCCACAACCTGGCGGCTCCCATCAGGTTGGGCGAAGAGGTCGGTGTAGCCACCGCTGCTGAGGCCATCTGGCTCACACACCATGTAGAGCTGAGCCTGGGACCTCTTGCTCCCTGAGAACATGAAGACACTATTGCACACAGTTTGTTCTCGAACAACCCCTGAGTCCAAGGGTTGGGTTCTTTGAACTGTGGAATTGATTTCATATTTAAAAAATGATTCTGATTCTGCTTATTGATACCGAAGAACATAGTTCAAATGCACCTGTTATACAGCTTATCTAGAATTGTTTTATGTAGCTTAAGCTTCTACATCAGTTACATTGCACAGCATACTATGGTTACCTAGCTTAGCTCCCCGTGCTGCTCAATTTATGAAACTAGATGAAACCATGGCTGACTGCAAACCAACTGGCGAGCACCCTAAAGTATAACCTGGCTTCATGATATGTGTTGCTAAATGCAGTACATCAAACATGAAGCATTTGCATCATGGTCTAATGTGAGAGAACACATCTCATCCACAACTATCCGCTTCGACACACAACACCAGCTATCAGTGAAAAATCCCACACATTTGCTGTTGCTAGCATGTAAATCAGTAAATATTGACTCATTTATCCTACTGGTACATATTTTCTTAGATGGATAAGCAATGACAACCTCCCTGGCTCCCCATCCTTCCTTAGGAAGTACAGACTGATCATCGTGGGGTGACAAGGTCTGGAAAGGGGGTCTACATACCTTCTCCACCATTTGAGTCCTTTTTGTTTGACAAAGTGCAATGTTGTGGTCTTTTTAAAATTGTTTTGTGCAGTATCAGTTGTGGATTTTAACATAGATCGATGGGCTTTATCCAAATACAAAAGCATCACAAAAAGTTGTAATTATTATTCATTGTATGTAGCAAATAGCAATTTCTGTTAATATAATAATTAATGGAGAGTGAGAGTAGTTCTTACAGGCCTAAATATAAAAATGTATGGATTACAAGAGGCAAACGATAAACAGAATCAGAAATCAGAATTTACCAAATTAGAACAATTCCCTGCAGTAACCTCCCTTCCCCCCCCTAGCCCCCAGCTTCTAGCTTATGCATTGTCATCGTCATTTTCCGCTGTTGATAGTATTTAAACTGCATGCTACAAGTATTGTCAATATCACATACTTTAGACGGTGTCATTTTACTGATGCTGGACGGTATTGTTCTCTGGGCCGAAGGCGGGGTCTGCCCACACATTTATAATTATTTTGTCACGCTACGTTTTATTGGCAGTATGGAAAGTATGTAGTAAGAAGCTCTGTAAATTATATTAACTACAATGTGATCATCAGTTTGATGTATGTAGACACTTATCAGCTATTCTGTATTTTTTTTTTTTTTAATGTTCTGATGGTTTGAAGAATTGACAGACTTTATTGTCAGTGGGTGTCTTACATTGCTGTCATCGTTTTGGTCTGTGTGTGTAAACTTTGGCTTTCACTGTTTGGTTTGTAGTAAGACAGAGCCTTACAACACAGTTAATCATCTGTACTGGCTAATAAATAATGTGATACTGTAACAGATTTCTTTGGTCATTTATTGTCTTGATTTGACATGGCTTTCTTTATGTCTTATGTCTTTCTGGATGACACTGCTGCTGCCCTCTGGTTTGTGTTGTAATCATTCTTACCACAGGATGGGGCTATAGGCAAACCATATTTTCTAGATAGCAGGGAAGCACTGAGCTAAGCTAGGACAGATGTGGGCAGAGATGGTCCAGAGCTGATTAACACACCTTCAACAAGAGGAGAAGCTAATCTGTGAAATGACCTGGTGTAGTGTTTGGTTGGAATGAAAACCTGCAGCCTCTGCACTCCATGCACATTATTACCTATGCCTGCTATAGACTGATCAATACATTTGAAGAAGTGAACATGTGAGGTGTGGTTTAATAGGTATTTAGTATAGAATACAACTTTATTGTCCAACCAGTGCTGGAAATGTGTCTTTGGTCTCCCCTCAGACACAAGAAAATTGTGATCGTTGATCTGTTCAATCTAGTTTGGCTCATTCTCTGTGAAAGCCTTTGTGACATGCTTGTGATGGACGGCTATAGAAATAAATGAACTTGACTTGGAAGATCAAGACCGTCACAAACCAATTATCGCAGTGGTTGATTTCACAGACTAGGCAGGATGAACTCCCAATCCTGATATAAACATTCTGATGGGAATCCAAGCAAAGCTGGGTGCTTATTTGACATTCACCAGAACACGAGACATGAGGATGGTAAGTCTACTTTTCAATATTAGCAGCAGCGGAATCTGTTTCCCTAGAGGTTACCATTTTGTATTCAGTGCATATCAGTCCATTGCTACTGTACAGGGATCCATACATGCATATGGGATAGTTTTTTGCCCCAGACGAGGCAAATCCGATACCTGGTGCAGGCCTTCTGCAGTTCCCTAGTGAGGCCGTCTGCTGTGTAAACAGTCCCACACAGCCTGAGTAATAAAGCTGGGATTTTCTTTTATCTTGGGCAGATATAACCAGCTCAGAAGAGGGGCCTGTGTGAGAGTCATAAATCACCTCTGAAGATGAGGTAATAAAAAACACATTGGGGGGGGGTTGGGGCATACCACTGGAGCGCGACCCAGACTCCCACTTCAAGCAGAACGGAGAGTAGCAGTAGCTGGCTTGTAGCATACCTGCAGTTGTTGCAGACCTAATGGGAATATAGTGTTCTTGTCTTGAAGAAAAGATGAACACTTGCTCTGCAGGGGCTCGTTTACTACGCTAGACCTGATATGTGTTGCTATTGATAGTTTTATTGACGCTCTTGATATCTTGAGACACGTTCAGGTCCACGTCATGGACGTATGTTTTATTGGTTTAATAGAGAGGACGGTGATTGGGAATGACTGAAATGCGTGGGAGATTTGTGTCGGAACCTTATCGCTGACCCATGAACAGACCTTGAATGGTTCCAAAAACACAGTCTGGAGAACAAAAATCCTGATTCTTGTCAGTATATTATTTTCCTGCATCAAGGCAAGAATTATTTCGTGCTCAATGTGTAGATACTTATACTGTAAACGTAAATTTGACCTGAGAATCATCATTATTATTCCTTTCTTCTCTTCTCTTCTCCTCTCCTCTCCTCTCCTCTCCTCTATTTTCCTTTCCTTTGAGGACTAACATATTTATTTATAAAGACAGCCCGGCCAGCCTTGACCAGATGAAAAATTCCTCACTGAATTACAAGTTTGACTGCACCCAGGACCTTTCCACAGTTACGTCATTCCCCAAACCGCCAGTGAGTCACCCTCAGACGATGCATGATACAGGACAGAAAAAAGGAGAAAGGCTACACCTCAACAGAGCCAGTAAATTCCCCCCATCTAATGAAAGATGGGATCTAGAGGCCTGCACAGTGTATATGGGGACAATCATTTCTCTGCTGTGTTGATTCACCTCCCCTGTACAGTACGTATATACATGGGGATGAAGGTTTGCTCCATTAATGTATCTCATCAGATCTGTCAGGTGAGTTGGTGGATATATTGCCAATGTAATCCTTAGAGGAGTCTATATTTTCTCTTCTTTGTGGACCCTGATGGTCTGGATATGCAATAGATTACAGGCTCCGGGTCTGGGCAGAGGAGGGGGGGGGGGAACAAAATGGCCAAGTGCACGTTTCGCTCGCATCAGGTTGAGCCGTGGGGCTGGAGGTGCTGTGAGTGATGAATCGTCTCCTTCGTTTACTGCTCACCGGACCATCATCTGGTTAATTAGAGGTAATTGATGATGTCTGCCCAGATGAATAGCTGTAGGTATGTGGGCCTCCAGAGTAGGGAAAGCCAAACCTGTGAAACCTTAGCTCTTTCTCTTTCTGTCGTTCTCTCTCTCCCTCCATTTGCCTCTCCCCTTCACTCTCTGACTGCGTCCTGATGGCTGTAGGTTGGCTGGAATGTTGACTTTGGAGGCCGGAGTGAAAAGGATCACTCTGAGAAAGCGGCTGACCCTCCACACCCCGTCTGAGCCCCTGGCCGCCTCAACCGACAGACCGAGACTGCGGCCCGCTCTGTGTTTTCATTTATTATTTCTTCAATTGCTCTCCGGGTGCGTTACGTGTGTAAAGGCACAACTGTGTCAGCAGACCGAGTTGAGGCCGGTGCCACAGACAGGGGCCTCATGGGAACCATTGGAGCCACTGGAGGGCCGAGAGTCTGACTTTTTGCACTTGAATACAGTCGCCCGAGGACTTGAGACGTCCCTGTCAATGGAGACACTAGAGACGATTGGCGAAGTGTCAGGACTGAAGGAAGGAATACTCTGGAATGTCTTAATAAGGTGTGATTTTCACTGGCGTATATGCCAGTGCGGTGTTGGTGTCACGGTGGATCTGTTTGTGTTTCTCCCCGGGAGATCACCTCGAGCAGTAACGCTCCCAATATCCAGACACACCTCGGCCTAAACTTTCCAGGAGACATTGGCAGTCTTCGCACAGACAGACATATAATTCCAGTCATGGGACATTTGTCTTGGATCATTTTGCCTCTGAAACAAGAATGACGCTACGTTTAGCCCATATCAGCAAACAGAGCCGAGAGCTTGAGTTTCCCTGACCTATTTCCAGGAAAGGCTCATGCCTCTCTGAGATCTTACTTAACTGATGCCAAGCACAAGATAACCCCCTCTGAGGTCTGCAACTATCCACCCAAACAAGGTGATCAGTGATTGACCAAATTAACTACATGCCATGAACTCAGCCACACTCCAGCAATAATGTAAGTTCAATAAACAAGAGGATTTCAACGAGGGCGACGCGTGTTATAGAAGTACTGCTGTTGTCATGCCGTGGACGGGCGGTCAAGCCGGGGGCTTCTCCGGCAGCCAAGCCCCATTAGGCCCCGCTGAAAGGGGGCTGGCCGCCGGGAACGTGTAGAAGGATGCCGAAGACACAGCCGGCCTTCCCAAGGCACGCAG
>OMOT01014547.1:12783-24001 GCA_900312575.1 Acanthochaenus luetkenii | reverse complement strand
TGTCACCGATTGTCATTCGAGGACGCAGCTATGAATATTCTTCATTTGTGCATACTGAAATGCAACACCAAATGGAGGATGCCAGTGCATTTTAGTGAAGGGAGAGCAGCGGAGGGCTGGAGGTTGGGGGGGATGAGGGGAAAAGAGGAGAGATGGATGGATGTTGCCTACATTACAGTTCGGGTCAAATGTGCTTTAGTGCAAATGGTGAAGGGTACGAGGCGTATAACTGATACCAAACAACAAACGACATCAGAGTAAAATGGGAGAGCCATTAAAGACCTTTAGTGAACGAGGGGAGGGGGGTGAAGAGGAAGGGGGTATCTGGGTTTGTCTTCCCGCCACTTAAGCACTCTAATTATCACACCGCACTAGAGATGCACACATCTAGCACGCATCGAGACGCCTCCAGCTGCTTTTCCGCCACACGCAGATCGAGTTCTCGCCTATTCGCACAGCCGCCAAAATAAATAGTGGCTTGAAGTTTGAATGACAATTCATAGGTAAAATGTATCCTGTATCCTGTGTATCCACTGGGTTTAGAAAAGGTCACAAACTGTGGACAAGGGGGAGATTATTTCAGGCCATGGTGGAAGCGAACGTAGATTTATAGCACCGGATCTCCGCAGAATGCTAGATTATGTTTAGCCCTGATCTACTTCCTCGTTGTTAGGAAGATTGTACATAGAGTATGTAATGAGCTGAGAAGTGCTGTCATCATGTTCTTGCAATAACATTCCAATAGAGATAACTCCTGTCATGGCTACATAAGTGACCATGTAGTTCCTGAAAATGTGTCATTAGTGTCAGACTTTTACAAATGACATGAATGTGATTAGCATGCTAAAAACAATGTGGGAAGTGTGTGATAATGAGGAACATATGTGATAAGAAAAAGCTCACACATTATGTATATGCACGGGTAGGTCTGCATTTCAAAGAGGAAATCTTTAACATAAACATTACCATTTTGTGAAAACAACTGAGTAATTCGTTTAGGGCATAATACGCTGGGGGAAGGCACACAATGAAAGAAAGCATTCTGGCTTTAAAATGAATAAAAATTGATTGTGTCCCAATAAAAAACGAATTGGCGGAGTGTTAACTGGATTCCACATAAACGTCTGTAGCAGTCCCTGGCCGCTTTATTGTGTGCTAATGCAATAGAGAACACTTAGCAATAAATGCCCCTCTCTGATGAGCTCACAGAGGCTTTCCAAGATGGCCTGATGAAATTGTAAAAATTAGATTTGAGCTAGCTGCTAATGACTCCTAAAACAAAGGAAAATCTCGAAATAGAATTAGCCTGCCCTCTTCTTCTCTAAACACATCATATGTAAATTACTGTCATTTGGAGAAATATGCCTGCCTGGAAGGTGCAGCCTTCATTAGATATCTCAATGGGTTTTGGGACTCGGATAAGAACTCCTCCAGGACATTTAAAAAGTTTTAGCGCGGAGAGAAGGTAAAGGTATTTGTTCACTCATGGCAGCAGATCAGAGAAATGTATTTCTGATCATTTTAGTCCAACCTGATGGATTTTGTTCCAGTGTAGAGGCCATATATATACGTCTGCTTTGTGAAACAGATGGGTAAAACATCTAAAAAGCATGTAAAATGTAATTGTTTTATTTCATAATCACAAGAAACTCAATTGTGCTCAACATGTCAATATGCAAATTTCTGTGAAATTAACATCCCGACTAACAATATTTTCAGTGACTCAGTGAATAAATGTAACACAACACACACCAATACAGTGCCTCAGTAAAAGTTATTCAATACCCTTAATTAAATGAATGGAAGTCAATCTGATACATTACTGCGGTCACATTGACCATAAAAGTGAATAAAATGATATACATAAGCTTTTAACAAGTTACAATATTACTCCATCAACTGAATGATAAATAAGATTTGCGAAGTGCCATCTCGCAGCTTTCAATTCAACACTCCCTGACGAAGAATTAGCAAGCTCTAACTCACTGACCAGTTATTTTGTTAGAAAGAGTACAGTCATAACATTTCTATCAATTTCTCCAATGACAGTGTCACTATTTATTTCTTCACAAAAAAAAAAAATTGTGTTAAAAATAATAAACCCGAAAGGCATATAAAACAAATGTCCATCTTGTAGGTTCATTCAAAAGAGGGAAAATATAAATTGTAAAAATGAAGGTGAAGTACATGAGAGGTTTTTGTTGTTGTTGTTGCTGTCGCAATGTTATAGTAGGTTCCCAAATTGCATTTCACACAATTGCATTGAGCAAGGTATAAAAATGGCCACAGAAATGTCAGGGAAATGGGTGAAGGTTTAAACTTTATAAACTAACTGAATAAAGACAAAAATGTATCTGCACCTTATTCCTGTTAAGAAATTACCAATGTTCATGGGAACTTTTAGGTGCCACCAATGTAAAAAATTAGTCTGGAGCCCTGCAGGTAGGTGGTTTGTCATTTGGACTAGAAATTAAATAGCATTAAGTATCAGTTGTCACCAAAACCCCATAAAAGTCAATACAAACTGATAGTTACTGGTTTAGTTAAGGGTGTGCATTATGAGTTGTTCTTACAACTAATGGAGTAGTCATGAAGGCAATACTAGTGATTGCACATTGAAGCAACCAAATTAGTTGACTGACCTACAGAAGATACGTTGACAATTACAGGTCATGATTTTACTATTTGAACATTTTCAGCGATCAAAAATACATTTCAGAATGACAAGTGAATTACTTTCAAACTCTTTATCGTTCTATTAACTCCAAGCTGGAAAATACAACATAACTTTATGAACAAAACCTTCGAGACATGTTTACACAGTTCCTGACACCAATTATTTGCCTAACTAGAGAAGAGAAGTCTCCACTTAACCACTCAATGACCATTCAAACTGCCCTCTGCTGTTTGTGTAGTGCAGAGAAAACAGACATATATGACAACTTTGCAGGAATTACACAGCAATTAAACAGGATAAGTCGTGTTTGCAGTGCTGCTGAACTGTTTCCTAATGCAAACAGTGGGGTTGCCAGTTGCCTAGCTGCAGGACACAGCCCTTGTGTGTTCCTACCAGGTAGGTAATTCACTTATCTCGGTATTGTTCTCAGTGCATCCCTGTTGAACCACATGGCTTTGCTCAGCTTTAGGCAAAACGCCTACCAAATATAAGCACAGACCTCACAGGGTTCCCTCAAATAAAACAATAGAGAACGTCACCAGGAGGTTATATTTGACCCCAAATGTGTTGCAGTCCCAACAATAATTGATCTCCAAAATACAAAATAAAATGCATCCTCTACACTATGTTTCTTGATAATATGCTTCCAATATACAGTATTAGGAGTAAATCACAAATTAATACAGAAGACAGATGGCATGGCCTGAATATATCCAAGTTATTCTATGTTCCCACCCTAACACCCTGGCACATCCTTGATAAAAAAGAAATAAACATAAATACATGATTTTAGGTGCCAGAGAAAAAACAAATATGGCCATTTATGACATATAGGTGACACATCATACGTAAAGAGTTAATTGGTCCTGATGTTCTTGAAGGAGTCAAGCGACGGATTATGGTAATTGAAAGTCCATACTGTGACAGAAATAACTGTTCTCGCACACGGGCTAGACCCACTGGTGCCTTTTGCTGTCTGTTGGCGAGAACTAAATATATTTTCTGCATTCTGAATGGCATTCCAGTCTAAAGCATACGTGCCAGTAGTTAACAGTGTATGAGAATAAATAGCTTTCTCAGCCAAGCCTTGAGACATGAGTCAGAGATGGGTGCACATGTATGCACGTTTTTGACTGTGCATGCATATACATGTATACGGGCAACTGTAAAGAAATATTAGTTAATGTCAATATCTTGATTTTGTCTTTCCTTTATTACCAGTATTATCATATTACTAACAGATCAACAGGCGCTCATACATATTGACAGGGTAACAACCCTTCTGGCAAAGCAAGGGGGACACATTTCTAAAGATCTCAACAGTGAGCCAGAATGATGTCACTCTGACCACCTGTTCCTCCGATAAAACGTCACTGGCCCTAAGTAGTTCCGGCACGCATCCAAAATGTGAACTTCTGAACCAGAGTGCTTACTTTCTCATTTGTGTAGAAGCAGGAGGAGGCGGTGTGTAGCAACAGCCACTCTAATTTCGTGGCGGTGGTGGAAGGGTTTACATAAGGGATGTGCTGCTCTGTGCCTGTCACTCAACCTCTGACTGGCAAACAGAAGACTTAGGCTGATGCTCTTTCATGTCACCTAAAGGCTAATGAGAGATCAAACATCAGTAGCAGAAATGCTAAATATTGTTTCAGTAGTCCAGGAAGAAGTTCACACTTGCATTTGTGCAAATAATCGGGGGAACATTCCCTCCTCGGTTTCACACTATAAGCCCATCTGTTGTTTTGCAGATATACTCTGTAATTAGAAAGTTATTCAAGCGTTTTTTTGTTTTTTCTTATACAAAGCATCCATACAAATTAAAAATTGAAAAGCAGGAATAGCAGATGTGATAATTGTTCGACCCTCTGTTCACGTACATAATCTTTCACAAATAGAAAATACAATAATCTCACGCAGGTTAGGCATTATATATTAATAATTGCAAACGTTTTAGTATTGACAGCAGGCCACAGAAAGAATAGCTGACCTTTGTCTATCAAGGGAAGAAGCAAGATGCTCTGCTACTTACATCGTCTCTCTTCGAAACTAAGTTGCATTACAGGTGCGCCGCAAATATACAGTACATTTCCTTTGGGCCGGAGTTCTAAAATAGCCATGCAAGCATTTGTGGACCACACACTGCAGTCAGTTTTGCCTGCCAAACGGTGTGGTTCTGCTTACATCATTGGTTTGTTTTTCTCCCTATCGTCAGGGTGTTTGTCATGATTGAATGATACATGCAGAAATAGATGGAACATTGAGGTTCCTCCACAGCCATGCAGCACTATGTATGCTGTGCTAAGTCTGACTGCCAACTGGAGAGCACATAAAGCCTGAACACGTCTAAAAGGAATACGTGAATATGAATATAAAATCAGTTGATTACATTTGGCGTATGATGAGCACTGGTAGTGTTTACAATGCTGTTCGAATCTCAGACAAAATGTGTGTGCACACGTTCCTGCCAATGTACAGTATGTAAAACATTTTAGTACAACACAGCTTTTTAGTTTGGAATACTTGACATACACCTGACCCATGGTATATGTTTTTCCCTCTTATATGTTCCTGTGTCTGATCCAACCACAGACACAAACCAACAGGCTGAGTCACGCACCTTTCTGAGGCTCCACAGGTAGAAATGCCATTTACTGCACAGGACATGTTCCTGTTTAATGGAGCAGACTTACTGAGGAAACCAACCCAGCAGTGTCCCAGTCATGGGGAGCCGGGCAACTACTGTCCTGCGGTGGCCTTGATGAAATCGGCTCACACTCAGGACCAAGGCGCTGACAGCGGGGATCAAGGCAGTCAGAGTTATTCCAGGGGTCCCGCCACTCTGCAGCCCAATGGCTGACCTAGACAAGAGGCTGATAAGCCACAGACGCAGAGTGCCATTCTCCACACTGTACACTAGAACAAAACCTGAAGTAATGTTTCAATCTGAGGGGGACAATACAGTGACAGGCAGGCAGAAGAGGGCACTGTTTTTCTTCACTGAGAGACACAGTACAGTACACTAATAACAGTATGAACCGTTGAAGAAAACGTTGACCTCATTGAAATGTCCTCGTTGCATTTTATTGAAAGCCAAGAGCTGCATTACCATGAAAGTACACAAAGAAACAAGAGCATGCTGTGCAGAAACAGCTATTATGCATGTACTGCATATACAGCATACGTAGCATGTGGACTATTATTACACTATGGTTCAATGACGCTACATACAGTAACTTTAATAAACCTTAAACGTCTTGACAAATCTAGGTTAAATTTAGGTTGAATACTGTAATATGCCCATCCAATGCTGTCAAAATGACAATGACTCATACAGCATGAATGTGTGACTTTCTTAACAAGGCTGCTGCTCTCAGTCCTGTTACAGTAAAAAGAGCAGCCAAATACCTTGGTGTCTTTCCCCCCCCCTCCCTCAACGTGTTAAGGTGTCTATCATGTGTGAAACAAGCTATTTTTCTTCAGCCGTGCCTTTTTGACTCTGATGACATAATGCTGGAGAGAGTTAGCGGTGGGGGGACTTTCTCCACTCTCACTTTTATACACCCATTTAAGAACAGCAGCCTTTCACACCAAGTTCAGCAGGAAGAAGTAGTAAAATGAAATGGGCGAGACCTACAGTATTTCATAATTAATAGGTAGCAGTGAGAGGGAAAGGGTCCACACTGACGTAAAAAGATCAACAACATATAAAAGTGATCATTCATTCTCCAGAAAATCACGGATGAAAAAAAAAAAAACCCAAGTGCCATATGTTATTTCTGTCGCAAAATCAAAATCATAACACATTTGAAATATGCGTCAAGCTTTTAGAAATCTTTGATTGCTTTGCTTTATTTGGAGGTCTGACAGAGCTGCTGCTCTGCTTGCCTATATGGTCTAATTTGTTACCAAGGTGGTCCCCAGCTCATACCAGGTCACCACCTGCAAGCAGTACTGTAAATTACTTGGTGGGCCTAATTGCCCATGTCCGCTGTATTACTATAAACCACTAGTGCTGTGCTAACTCTATTGTCAGGTACTTAATCAAGGCCACCAGATTTATTTCCCTGTGCTAACTCTGGGGACGACCACAAGCAGAGGCCTGAGTAATTGGATCTTTTTTTGCATCTAAAATTAACCACCTATACTTAGTGAGAGTTGGGATTTGGAAATGATAACAATAATGATATCAACCAATACCATATGAGGCTTTTCCCTGCATACTGGGAGTTGCATAATGCATAATAGACCCAGATGTTGCTCGGACTGACCTTACCTGGGGGGGTATGGTGCCATTATGCCAATCAAACACACTAACACTTGATCAGTCACAGGCCTAAACTAGAGTGGAGAAACTCAATTATTCAGCCTCTTACCTCACACATACACAGCGGTAGCAACAGGCGGCGGCTTAGTCCAAGACCTCCTGCGTAGACCTAGAGGACAAAATGACGACAAAGTGAAATGAATAACAACAAATAAACTTGACACAGGGCCGTTATAACAAAGGGTACACCCTTCTGCCACCTGGGCGAGGCCTTTTGTCATACTTTCCACTTGTGCGCCATATCACATTTGCGGCATAGAAAATGACAAAATGCTTCAGAAGTTCCATTTAAGAAGGAAGATAGAAAGATTGATACATTTATGCTGTAGTTGGAGCGCTTGTAGGCAAGAATGAAGAAATGACAGATGGGAAAGCAGTAGGGAGATATGCAGACAGAGTGAATTGGAATAATTTGGCAATGCACTCATTTATTATATCACATTTGAAGAGGTTACAAAATGAGATATCCACCATTTGAAAAAGAGTGGCATCGGGTTCTTACTTAACAAAATACTTTTACAGCGTAAATCCCCAAGATTTTAGAGACATTGAAATGATGAATTTCAGTTCATGCTTTTTAAAAAGTGGATATGCTGTATAATATATATAGCGTTTTGTAATAGAACTCTTCATTTGTCAATGCGGTACGCGAAGCAGCGCAGTGAGAGAGGAGCAACCTGGCAGAAGGGATGTGGTCTGTGTAGGGATGTCAGGAGCATAATGGCCAGCTGAGTCATAGGTTATAAAAAGCTGTCATTAGGGATTTCTGTCCTCAGCAGCTCATCACACAGGACCTGTGAATTATTTATTAAGATGGAAACTCAAGTGCCCCGTTACTCAAGACTGCCTGGTTTCCTGCACTTTCCTTTCCTTGGGCTTGTTTAATAAAAGCATAGCATTTGAACTCTTGTGATTAAAGTCTTTTCGAAGGCCCGATACAGGAATATTAATTATTTTTTTATTAATGTACAGTACGCAATATAGTGTTTTTATTCTAATTAATTTTTTTACACTGGATATATCAAGTTATATATTGTCAATATGTGCAGTTGTCACTAATGAGGGCTTTTGCACAGTGACTCAGAGTGTTTGTATTATTAGGATGGGCCTTGTATTTACTTTGCCCCCAGTCCAAATTACCACCTAATTAGCACTCATGGTACATTAATAATGGGGATTGTTATTGCATGACTTGCTTCATTAAGACAAACCATAGAGCTATTCCTAATAACAAGGATTTGGAAAGTCTTTAGAGGAAAGTTTGGCTACTATGGTGAATGTGACAATTTCCCAACAGTCAACTCTTTGCCACGCTTTTGTCATTGGAGTCAGTGAAATTTCTGAATTGTTCAGCAGATAATAAATATATCCCAGCATATATCATCCAATACAACACATTACACAAACCTGCAAAAGAAAAAAAACGACAAATGCGCCAAATCAGCTTCACTTCATTTCCCCCCCTCACTTTTTGATAGCAAAGTCGATGCAAATCAGCTCAGGCATTTTTCCTCACTTTGTTTTGTTCTCAGTGTATGAAAATGGTTAAAAATCCCATGGGTCAGTGAAAACGATCCTTCCACTCCGGTCGCCTGCTCTAAGTCAGCCAAAACATTCCAGACTTCAAAAGGCAGCTTTGCCTACCAGGGCCATTTCAGTATCCCAACCTCCATGGCCTAGGAGGGCTTGGTTATTTGGATAAATTAATTTCTGGAGTCTGCCTGCGTCGCAAAAACAACCTCCTGCCTGACAGCAAATTAGTCTAACCGAAAAACCCTGAAAATGCACAAGGTTAAAGAAAACACCCCAACAATGTTTACAGCAAATGGATTTTGTGTTTGCTGACTGCTGTGTTTATGATTTACAATTATGATATCTTGGATAGTTTTAAAAAGAGGATAATCCTTATTGTGGAATAAATCTGGAAGGTATGTCCATCTATCGGCAGGTGAGCAGTTTCAATAGGAAATAGCAGACAGGCAGTACTGTGAAACACGCTGGTGTAAACGTTTAACAGCTGTCACACACAAAAAAAAAAATATATATATATTATAATCTTGAAAAAAATTAAATGTATATATAATATTAGAATCTTGGTAAGACTCAAACATTTTGTAAAATAGAAAATAAACCTGAGAGCACAGACCGTTGAAAATGGGAGAGAAAAGTGGTTACGGAGGGAAAATTATGCAAACAGATGAAGACAATCCAGAATTAATGGTCCGCAACATTTTCAGGCACTCAAAGAGCTGTCCAAGGACACCATAGGGGAGACTGCATGGCCCCAGTAATTGGAGGAGCATGTAACTTCAAAAGTAAGGAGAACAGACTGGAGAACTTTCCTCTGAAGTCAAGTCTTCAAGAAAACCTGAAGCACATGTACAGTACAGTAGGGAATCTGGTACATGTGTGAATGAAAATAGTAATTCTATTCATTGCTGCAGACATGAAACATTGCAGTATTCCAGTTCAACCACCACACTTTTAAAGCTGAGTGAATTCTGACCTTTAATCTCTGGGTCACTTGCTCTTTGTGCAGCAGTACTGTCTCTCAAGTCCAAAATACAAAACGCACTGAACAAAAGAAGACATTTCCACAATGACAATATTATCCATGAAATATAGCCAGTCGGTCCATGTGAGATCCAGCTAATAAAAGAAGCATATCACAAGGCAAAAGCTTTCAACTCGACCATGATTCACGATAAATGTGTCATTTAGAGTGTTGACGCCTTGTGGATTGTTTTGCACAAGTTGCCCAACTTCCATGAAACGCATGATACTTTCCCAAGGCAATCCAAGGGAGGGAACATTTATCTGTGGCCTTGTCAGATGATGACTTGCTCACGAGAGGGGTATTCCGATATTAACAACAATATTCGCAAAAAAGATACATGCATGTTGAATTCCTGTAGACGGAGGGCTGAAATATGATATATGACCAACATTAAACAGGGATCTTCAACTTGGTTATCATGAAACAGAGAGAGAGAGAGAGAGAGAGAGAGAGAGAGAGAGAGAGCAAATTGTCTGGGTACCCTGCTCCACCAATTCTACCACTGTACGTGGTTTGTGTGACCATGGACCCAAACCATAGACAGAGTTAACCTAAAGTGAGTCGATACCCAATGAACACTGGCTGGATTCGGCAGTAACCAGTTAGAATCACACGATAACGCTGGACCAGGTGCATAATAAATATGGCAGCTTCCTGGACTGACATTTAGACACCGAAGGACTGATATTTTTTGTTCTGTGGGACAAGTAACAGCACGCAGACAGGAGACTACCATCTTTATGCACTGCGGTGGTTATTCAGCACTGTTGGACTGGTAGAAGGCCTGCTTCTGCAACCCAGAATGTAATCATGATGGCACAACTTTGACATAACCTACACTTCTGTCTTGATGATGTGCTTTAGCTATAAATCATGAAAATGGGCCCAAGTCAGAGGAAAATGAAGACAAACTGTATCACACTGGAATGGGAAAAGCAGAGGGGAACACAATCTTTCCAAGGTCCTTTGGTCTGACGGAAGAACGCCATGCCTGCTAGAGCCAATCCCACATACGCTGGCTGAGGAGAAAACATTCATTTTTAACCTGTTATCCATCACTGTCAAATGTGGCACACGGTAAAAAAGAAAAAGAAAGAGGAAACAATTAAGACAGAAAAATGATTGCAGCCTGTGCAGAATAAACGAAAGAAAAACATAGCCTGTGCGATTGCTGTGAACTTGCGGCAAATGATATTTTGCATACACTTTCATTCTTGTGACTGCATCGCCCCACTTCCAACAGTAAACGTGGCGTCTTACAATGATTCCTGCCTTATACGCCATTGAAGGGGAAAGACCATCGGCCTAAACGGCGCCAGCGACACACTGGTAAGCGTGTAAGAAACACAGGCTTGCATGAGAGGCACAGCAACCCAATCACCTCAATGAGAAATCAGGTCGAGGCGTGTAAGGTCCTCCGCTCCAAACACAACCTTTTGTTTCATTCCATGACCTCACTGAATTGACCGTCCTGAACAGGGATGGAGTTAAGAAAATACATGTCAAATAAATAAATAAAAACAATCACAACTACTCAACCAACCACGTTATTGTGAAATGTGTTTACCCGCCTTTTTAGGCTAACGCCAATCACAAGCTAATGCTACAACGAAGTAAGTAGCATCAATCTAATGCCATATAAGGTCTTAGAAGGGGGGGG
>OMOT01014533.1:1995-18215 GCA_900312575.1 Acanthochaenus luetkenii | reverse complement strand
CTCTCTCTCTCGCACTTTTGCTGTGTCGGTGATTCACTCCACTACTGCATGGCATTTCCTTTGCTCATGAGAATAGATGGGGTTCGTGGGTCTCTCTGAGAAGAGGAGCCCAGTGTCTCTGTCTCCCCTAGCTGGATGAATAATGGATGGGAATAGATCAGATGACTGGACTGCTTCATCTGGATCCTCTGTAGTAATGGCCAGCCGATAGACTGTGTGTGTCTGTGTGTGTGTTGTATCTGTCTATTTTCTCGTGAGAGAAATGGTCTTGCAGCTCGCAAACAGTTTAGCAGCTTATTTTGGAATATATCAGATATCAGTGTGCATTTTGGTGATGCACATTAATAGGGCAGTCGTCAGCTTTTTCTATTTAAATTAGTGGGAAAACTGTTAATAAAATATTTTTTGCCCAGGCCTCTTCCTCAGTTATTGCTTAATTATAAATGCAATGGTTTTAAATTAAGATTTATTTTCCCCTTGGTATGAAATCAATCAAATTAACGGAAATTGAATTATTTGAGATGGTAATCTATTTAGGCAAACCATTCACCATGAAAATGTTTTCCTCCTGTTGTGAAAGGAAGAATAATTGAATCAGACCCTTGTAAGTGACCCAAAATGGTTGAGCAGGAACAAAGCTTATTGAAATGAAATGAAACCACATAAGTGAACAGGCAGATAGATGTAAAATTCAATTTGCTTCACATAATATGTGTACATAGATTCAGAAGTGTATATGTAATAGAACTGAGGGCGTGTGAAGGGTTTGTGGAAGTGTCTGTTCAAGCCTCTGCAGTATCTCTATCCCTCCCTTAAGTCAGTTTCACATACCGTAATTGTTTGCCTATTTTAGCACTACAGCATTTAGCACGTATAATAGTATAGTATTATCCCAAATTCCCTCCTCTTTTCCCCATAGCATATTATGACAGAAAAATGAAATGTATCACCACAGGTCGTCAATTCTTTATGGCTTAGAGCAATGAAAAATGTTTCTTACAGTATTTATTTATTTATTTTTGCCATACCTACATCCACCATCTCTCTGCCTGTATCACCTTATCTGTTTCCTATGTCACTGTCATTGCCTTTGCTATTGTACATTCCACAGTTTGTCCCTGCACCTGTTCCCCGCTCAGCCGTGCTGGTGGGGGATTCCTCTTTGACACTGCCCACCCAAGGTTTCTTCCATTTTTTCACCTAATAAGGTTTTCTTGGAAGTTTTTCCTTTCATGCCTCGAGGGTCTAAGGCTGGTGGTGCCGGGTAGTTTAGCCCTTGTAGAAGAGGTAGGCTTGCTATGGTTTGCTAAAAGATTATAGTGTGTGTCTTGTGCTTTGTTCTGTTTCATACTATTCTGTAATTTCATTGATTGTTGTTCAGGTAGATCTAGTTTGGCTCATTTTCTGTAAAGTCCTTTGAGACACGCTTGTGATAGCATTCATCTAGCTAAAAGTCCCAGATAAGTCAAAAGTAAAGCACGTATTATACATTTATTATCGCAGTGCAAGCCCAACCATACCAACTGTACGATTGTACCCTGTGGTTTCCAAATGTTTTCTCATCATACTGTCTTTAGTAGTGTAATACTTTATTTAGTTACTAAATAATCGGGCTAATAAATGTCAAAAAGTGATGCATGAAACTGCTTTTGTGGTACAGATGGACTGTTTGCTAAAGAAAACACACCACAGTTCTGTGTATCTGGTTGGTTCAAGCAACAGGACTGACGGGTTTTTCGACACACATGTAAGTCTGTGGCATACAGTAATGATCTCCATCACTCTCTGTCTTCTTCACAAGGGACGACATATGCTGTATACACGCTATACATTTTATCAGCGCATACAGACACAGGCACATTTTGCATCCACACCAATCACACAAGCATACAGCAGGTGACTGTAATAAATCATGAGTCACACAGTACCTTAGCGAGGCTTGATGATAATGTATTTGTTTGGGTATACTATATGTCAAGTTGGCTTGAGAATAGCCTGAGTGTGCCTTTCTAGTTTCTATGTGTGGAAGATAAATATTGTTCCTTCTTCCCATCTATATTAGTCTTAGCTGTGAAAGACTCGGGGACTTGCACTCTGCTATTTTTTGGGCCATTTCGACCCTTTTGGAGCTCGAAAGTATGGTACTGACCCACTTCCACTTTGTTATCTGCTTCAAGCAGACCATGTAATCCAATGTACCTTAGGGACAGCAAACAAGCAGTTTATACATATATATATATATATATAGATATAGATATGTATGAGTTTTCTGACATAGGTATTCCATTATAGCTTGGATTACTGACCTTTCAATGGATTATTTCCCCAAGGGATAATATAACAATAATACACAAGCGGTTGTTCTTTCCTGTGATTATGGGTACGGCAGTGATGCAATAGGTCCAAGCCGTAGCAGAGACATAAGATACCCATAATACAGTATACACAGACCATCCTCAAGGGAATTGTTGTTTTTATACAATTACCAAAACAGGTGCACTATCTGAAAAGTGTCCTTCAAACTAAATACATATGAATAAAAAACAGGAGCAAGCTCCCTGGTTACCTAAAGTGTTGGCATAGCAACCAATAATGTACAGCTAGCCATGCTTTGCTGGAACTATTATCACAGCTGGAACTCTTGGCTGAAAATACCTATTGTACAGTATTGCAAACATCATTAGCATCAAACTGTCCATTACTGCTGGGAACAGGCTGGCTGGTAGATGCATGCTGTTAAATGACATTCACCATGTCCATCATTTTCCACTTTAAAGTCACTGAAATAAAATATGTAATATGCATAATAATGTTGCTATTATTCAGAAGTCAATCAATAATAATTATATAAATGATGTGAGCAGGATTCCAAGATTCAAACGTACTGCTGCTGAAATATTGCTTCCAACACTGAAGCATTGGAAACGAAGAAAATAAATTCACATATGTTCTTAGGAGAATGTACCTTTTAGATGGGCAAATACCTTTTTAGTAGTTTCTTAGCCCATCATAACTTAAAGTACAGGTCCATTTCACGCTAAATATTTACAAATATTACAAACATAAATCAACATTTTCCAGCCTCAAAATCCATGTAAACCCATGTTTAGCCATCTTTTAATGCCAGACCTTGCATCAAAAACATTACATTTCACAATGTTGTACAAATAGATTGGGGCTTCAAAGAGCTAAAGCGGATGTCAAAATGTTACAAGACCTGAATCTGCCAAGAAACTGTAATATCCTCATGCACACCCATTCTAAACAGTGCACAGGGGTAAATCACATGTGGGTTAAGATACATTTGCATTAATAATTTGCAAAAATAAAATAGAACAAGTATTACTATGGATATCCCCAAAACACCTAGGAACAACTTGATACATTCATTACTGTGGTAAAGCCTTAATTTATTTTAGGTGGCAAGGTGGCCAGTGTTATGTACTTCATCCAGAAGACCTAACATCCAGATTGCCTTTCTAGATCTGGTCAAAATACATTTGAATTTGGATTTTAACTCTTGATCTACTTGAGTAATCATTGATTCTTCATGGCAGACACACACCGAAACTGTTTAAAGTAAAATCAAGTGCATCTTCTGCTTTTTTTTACTGTTAAAAATGTACTCAGTCAATATTTTTCCCAGGTCTCTTGGTAAAGTATCCATGATAATAATGCTGTTCAGTTCCCATGATTACATTGCTAAATACACGCTGTGGGACCAACCAATATCCAATAAAATGCTCTAATCTTGACAGTGCATGTGGCAACTATCTGTAATCCTATTTGATACACAAAATGTCTCTGAGATTATTCTTTCACACATCAAAATAATTTCAATTTTCAATTACTGAAATCAAAGACAGAGGAACATCACATTTATAATAATAATAATAATAAATAATACATCTTTCTTACTACAAATGTTAAGAACAGTGGGCAAGTGCTAAGAGTTTTTAACCTCTCTTTTACAAAAAGGGTTCTCTAGGCAACAACATGTTCTAAGTAGAGCCAAACCACCGGGTGAAAAATGCAGTAAGAAAATGTTTTGTTGTTTTCATTGTTCAGACAGTTTGAACTAGGCTATTCATAATGTTTTACCACGCACCTCTGAACTTCCAGACAGAGTGAGAGTGTGCAGTTTGCTTTTGAATGTTGTTTTCTAGTTGTACTTGATCTCAATCCCAGGTCCTTTTGTTGTCTATATGCTTCCACTTGGCCATCTTTTCACTGCTATGCTGATGATACACAGCTGTATTTGCTTTGCTAACAGATACATGTTTGATACCTTAACACCTTCTTGAAATTATTACATTTTAGGTTGTAATAACTGTCTTACCAAACACAGCAATTGCCAACTTTTAGAATTCAAATTCTGACTAATATCGAACCAGCTGCCACAAATGTGGAAGTCATCTCTGATTCTAGTCTGAATCATGAGAATCAAGTCAAACAGTCGTTCAGTCTTGTTTCTACCTGTTACCAAATATAATATTATGCAAGCCCTCATTTCATACAGTAATTCAGTTTTGTTTTCTTGTAACAATGGTTTCTCTAGTCTGCAGGTAGTTCAAAATGCACCAACTAGGCTTTCAAATGGAATTAAGAGGAGAGATCATGTCTTCCATTTTAGCTACCTTACATTGGCTTGCGGTTGATTATATAATCGATTTTAAGATTTCAGTGATTGCTATTAAAGCAATAAATGTTTGACCCCAGATTATATTACAGAAATTTTAAGTCGTAGATCCACAGATAGCCCTTTGGAAGATTTCAGAGCCTAGATTAAAGACAAATGGTGTTTGAGTATTTGCATTTAGGGTCCCTAAACATTAGAGCGTGCCTGAGGAGTTGTGATTACCAAATTCCGAATCATCTTTTAAGGCACAAGTGAACCTTTGAAGAAGTTCCATTCCACTGAAATATTGTTGTTGCTTTTATCATGCTATTGCAGTATTGTGTTAATGGAGTCCAATATGTTTTTTGAATTTTGCTGAACAGGCCTTAAGGAGCTAGGAGTATAAGTTGTCTTTAATGCTTTAATTTGATGCTTTAATTAGATAGTTAGTGGTCGATAAACTGTTGAGTGAACTTTAAAGCATATAGTGTCCTAATTAGTATGTAAATTTACATCGTTATGATAATATTACTGTTACATTGTCTTGTGCAATTTGTATTCTGCTGAGCTGGCCATAATGGAGCCAGAAATGAAGATGTACCCTATATTGTAGTTACTGTTACGCTAAAATGATTGTTAGGCTTCTTTTATTTTACAGCACTTAGAAACTTTGTTAAGAATGCTACTATTTCTTAAATGGAGTGTTCTAAAGGAATACCATGGTGCTACATTTATTATAATGTGCCATGCACAGTCAGCATTCAAGTATTCATCCTGCTCTAAGGCTATTGCTATTCACTTACTAAATCATAATGCCATTCGTGCAAGCCACAGCCCATCAAGCAACAATCTTGGCACTGAGGATTACTTTCCCTCCCATGTGTTTGAAAAGTTAACCTATTTAACAAATGAATGGGAACTTTGAGAATCTTTATGAAAACAGACGGGTGTGAAAAGCAGTGTAGTTTTAGCCAGACATTGGTCTTGTTTTTTTTTTAAATCTCTCTCTCTCTCTCTCTCTCTCTCTCTCTCTCTCTCTCTCTCTCTCGCACTTTTGCTTCTTAAAAATCTGAAAGACACTGACAACATGTTATTTTAATGGTTGGTTGGTTGGTTGGCTGATTGATTGGCTGATTTATTTATTTATTGAAGTTTTGCCATTTTTAGATGTGTCTTGTACTTTTTTGTCAGACTTGGTTTTGACCACATCTGCCCTCCAGTGTAAAGTGCCTTTAAAGCCCTACTCTGGGATTTTTTTTAGACTGCATCAATTATTAACTTTTACTTAGCTCATTGAAGTATATGATTTCATCAGGGAATATAACTTCTTCACAGCTTTCAAATCCCTCTGTAACTCAAACTACAGGTCAATTTCACTCTCATGTTTACCAAAAATGTGAATGTACACACTATTAACAGCATCAGAATGTACTGATGTTAATACTGTAACATCAGTACTTGCTCCAAGAACTCAATAGGCTAAATGTCAATAAATGAGTGAATAAATGTCAATAAAGCCAGTAGTGGTAAATATCATACTGAAGCCTTCAATCATGTATTCAATATCATTACATAATTATTTATCTAGTAACATTCTATGTTAAAAAATGTCATGCAATATTTCTGTGATTCCTTAGTGATTGTATAATTAATAGTATGAACAGTTAGATGACTCAAACATTAAAGGGTTGGAGGAATTATGATTCTGGTTTATAGTACTGTGAGGTTTTCACCCCCTGTTGGATTTCCAGCATTTCTGCGCCCTTTTCACATTGATTTAGTCAGATCTTTATGTGGGTAATAGTATTTTATAGAGGCTTTACATGCAACCTTTTGCAGAAGAGGAGCTCTGGTTGTTTATAGTTAGAGATGCAGCAACATAAAATAGCTAGGATATATATTGCTTGGCCCAGATCGTCAAAACATTACAATCTACCCTGAATAAAGACTGAATTAAGTGAGACTGAGACTGAAGGCAGATATTTTTCTTTGTTTGTGACCTGATACTAAACTGGCATCAAACTTGATAATTATAGCAGCACGGTGGCTCAGTGGTTAGCGCTGTCGCCTCACAGCAAGAAGGTCATGAGTCTGAATCTCCGCCCCGGTTCCCTCTGTGTGGAGTTTGCATGTTCTCCATGTTTGCGTGGGTTTCCTCCCACAGTCCAAAAGACATGCACTTGTGTGTAGTATGTGTATGATATGATATGTATATGATGAAGTTAACATATGATGTATGATATGTAGCATGTCTACGTACATATAGGATGGTATGTAAATCGCTTTGGATAAAAGCGTCTGCTAAATGCCGTAATGTAGTGTAATGTAGTGTAATGTAATGTAATGTAATGTAATGTAATTCAACGTGAAACAATAAACGCTAATCACAACTCATTACCATGGAATGTCTTTCCGTGTTGTGACATCTATTATTCAAGAAGAATATAGATATGAATGAAATACATTTACAAATGCAAAAATGTGTCTGAGACACTTGACTCTTGGACTTTTTATGGTTTGGCTCTTGGGGTTATTATTGTGCGCCACTGCTCTAAAACCCACTTGTGAAGTTAACTGATTTATAAAGCTATGATGTAATATATCTGTAATAGACAGAATGAGCTACCTACTCTGGGACAATGTTAATGAATTTGGTACCATACGGTCTGCCTTCAGGACTGTTATACATGACAGAGAAGATTGGACATAGATATGCTTTAAAACAAAATTAATGCTCAGATTCTTCCATAGACAACACAACTACAGTATTTCATTAGATTTTGATTTTTCTTTTAACTACCCAAAGGTTGAATGATTTGAAATATGTTTTCACATAATTTCTATGTAAAAAAAATAATAACCACAACACAAAGTATAAAGTACAAAATAAGGTTTCAAAAGGGGTTGTTATTCATATGTTTTTTTTAAAATGGAAACAAGAGTTCTGAGAGGATTATTGTGTAGTCTCAAAGAGTTGCTTTTGTTCATGAGGAACATTTTAATGTTCAAAATAATTCACAAAACATTTCATCGAAGAAAACAAAAATCTTACATTAGAGGAGAGCACTAGCATCTGCATTGTCATGGTGATCATCTCCTTTCCCCCGGCTTCAGATGGGTTTTCATGCTCTTATCGCCACCTGTGATGGTGTGATGGACCTGTGTGCTATTCTTAAGTTCAATGGTACCTGTGACATGGCTGGGCTTCATCAAGTCGTGCTCCAACGTGCATAAGAACATCTGCTGCTACCACTCATCTTCGGTAATATCTAACAACTGGGATTATAGAGAGGGCACAGAGGGTCAACATCCACCTGTAGTTCTACACTGAAACTATATTGGCTTCTAAATGTAAAAAACGTGCTGTACATTCAAAGGTTAAGGCCAAATAATCGTAAAGGTTCTAAATTGCACATATGTTTTAATTATTTTGTGTAAAGTCCCAACTTCTAAGCTTGTCTCTTGTGCTGTGATCGAAAACATGACATAAATATGGCACGCTTAACTCTTTTTAAATGCTATGCTTTGCTTATGCCTGTGCCTCTATATTTGACTATGAGAAAAAATGAGCTAACCTATTCTAATCTACACTAAATGAGAAAATGGAATTGAATTAAACATGCTCTTCCCTCTTTGGTGAACCTTAATCAAATCCATCGCTGGCTCATGCACTATCAATGAATGCTGAGCTGAGGATGCATTCTGCTTTATATTTCCTCTGTGTGAGATAACAGGTCACTGTGGGAAATATTGATGAAGCCCACATACACATTTTATTCTCTATTGAATTATCTATTCATCTGTGATGGTTCGTGGGTGATTGATATGACAATTACCTCAAAGTCTGCCTTATAACTTGTCTCTAAACGCGACAATGTAGAAGTGGGTTGACCTTACAGTCAGCTTCACAGACCATCTGCGAAGCTTATCCTACGTGTTAGGCAACACCGTGCGGAACACTGTCAGTCACAAATCCCACATTACGATTCTGAACTGGTTTGTATTCCTCCCCAGACACACCACAGAAGCTCAAAAGTTCTCAGAAGTATCTTTCGTTCTCAAAACAGTACTCAGAGGTACTGAGAGGTTAGTTTTGCTGCTGGCTTGGCCTTGCTGCACGGGAATTTACCGTAAGGTTCATCGGTTCGTCAGACGGCATTAACGGAAAGTCATGGTGTGAACCTCACTTCAAAACAAGTATGTATGCTATGTGACATGACTCGGCCTCTGCTGCTATCAGTATACTATCAATTAGTGAGATGTCATCAAACTACGGTAACATAAAGTCTTATAGTTGTATAGATTGCACCCCCTATATTTAAGAGATATTGAAGTAATGGCTATACAGTATATTTTTCAAAACATTTTGAAATAGAATTAGATACATTTTCTTTTGTCAGCCATCATTTTTCTACACATGTCGCTAGCGTCTCCTTATATTACCGAACACCGTATTTCTTTATAATGTATTTCTGCATTATAGTAAAGATTCTACGCCCTGCTCATTCATCCATTACAAAGGTGCTTGCAGCAGACTGCGGGTATTATCACTTCATCTGAGTGGCTGAAGGAATAGTGGCTAATATCAAATACCTTTATTAAAACATGGTCCGCTCTACAATCCAGGATCTGCCAATTCACCAGTCACATGCTGTTCATTAAGTCGCCCTCCTTTCTGTCACTCATATCTCACACTGGCCATAACTCAGCTGGGGACAATAGTGATAACGGCACATCATAGGCCTTTTCAATTACTTTCTGAGATGAAAAATATGTAATCCTCATCCCTCATGCCAGGGTGCGTTCCCATATTACAATAGTGTCTGTATTAATCGTTAACTTGATGAATCAAAAGTCTGTGCTTACAGAGCTCTGCCAGTCATATTGTTTGGCCCCAAGCACTGACAACTACTCGTGCACAAGCATAACAAAGACAATTAGGGGTTGCACTGTGTGTTTTTGTTGTATTCATTTCTGCTATTCTTTTTCTAAACAATAAATCACTTACGGCACTCTCAGGCTACAGGCTGTGGGCTAGCAGAAAGAGTACGATGCTGCCTGTTCTTAAGATGTTCATTTATGATCATCTAAGATTCACTCAACCTTTAGCATAAGGCACTCAAAGTGCAAAATGACTCAATGCCATGTACAGTTTGAGGACACCGAGGTCCAGGCTTCGGCCATTTCTTTCCTGTATATTTGGAAATGGTCACTCAACTACAAGCGCTGGCAAACCAACGTTGACACAACAATGCAGCCTTTAGCTTGCTAGCTAGCCTACGTGGCTAATGTTACAGGTATAGTAAGCTAGCATAGCTAAGATTGTCCTACCTTTTGGTGAATGGGTATGAGTAACAGTTTAGATCCAAGACAAAAGGAGATGGGATATTTCCTCTGATGTTGTGGCGCTAAAGTTGGCTTCTCTGTCACAGTTTTTTTTAAATTTAAGTTGGCTAATTATTACAATAAATGTACCTTGCATGTCTTAAGTATATTGTGGGTAAACCAAAAAGGTAGAGATAAAAAAAATGGCTTTGTCAATATTGTATCTCTCTATAGTGCAAATAGGGGTTTGGTCATATAGACATGGCCTGCTGAGGGTTGTTCGGGGAATTTGATATCAATTGAAGTCCAGTATTTAGCCAGTGGTTTCTGTGTTTAGGGTTGTAACAAAGCAATTGTGAGCAACTGCAGCAACGCACTGGTGCAATAAAGTACGTTAAAATACCTTCTCAATGATTCCTTTGTTCATTTTTATTGATTTATACTCAATTTATATACAGCAAATGTAGATAAGCTCGGTAAGTTGCTTGAACAGGACTCAGAATGGTCTATAGCCGGTAGCTCGTCAGGAGGTGGTATTCCTGCCAAATCCCCACATCTAATTGTAACATACCTGGAGTGTTTTGACGACTGGAACTGCAGGAGAGTAAGTCATTTTTGCAGTTTCAGATGGCCATGTAAAATTATGCAAATCGAGTGTAAAACTGCAAGAAATTGGTTTTAAATGGCAAAAATGATTCTGGTGAGGATCCCCAGTCCTCCCACTTAATGTTTAGACCTTTGGACCGCACTAGAATAGATGGACATGACAGCCTATGTATTCATGCAAAGGTTGGCTGTTGCTACAATCAGGTTGGTCTTTTATGACAAAGGAGACACTTGTGTGATTGATGTGCAGCACAAAACTGCGCAACGGCTAAACGTAGGGACTGTCAGTTGGGTTATTTTTCACTTGACATATTTCACGTCACTCTTTGTTCTATTGTGAATTGACCATGACTCAAATAGAGATATCTGGCTGAAAGCACCTAATGTAATGGTTTTCTCCTGCATGTAATGAATTTAATTAGCAAGAAAAGACTGAAATTATGGGCAGAAATAGAACTGACTCACTCAATTAAATCCACAGCATCAGCGAATGAGCGTAGGTAAAAGTGCTATGTGCCTATTGACTAGGGTTGGGGTTATTCCATTTAGTTGAGAATTAAAATAAAATAAAAAGTATGGTTTAAATGAAGGCAATCAGTTTCAACAATTGTCAGTAGAATGAATCTGAGAAGTATTGAAGTATTCTAGGTCAGCTTCTTTAGATTTTAGAAATGGGGTGAAAACCCACTTCCTGAATTGAAAGTTAATGGACCAGGTGCATAAATGTGGAAGCCTCCTGGAATGACATTGCTTGATTTTGCCATCACACGACGCAATTAGCACACAATGTTTGCATCCCCTCTTCCTCTCTGTCCAAAATGGGCAAAATCAAACTTTGCACCGTGGAATGGGTATAAAGAAGGGTATTGCATCAAACCAGGTGGCTGCCATCTTTATGCACCAATCTCTCAGTGACACTCATTGGAGAAAAATATAACTTGATCACGTCAAAGAGCAAAAGGAAGTGATACTTTCAAGTCCACCTCCCCTTCACCACGTGACAAGAGGGTATAATGAAGCACTGCGTGGAAAATGTGCAGAATCACTTCAAAAGAAAGCACAAGCTTTCGTGATTTCAAATATATTGTTTCTAGGATGGGTTCAGAATTGATGAGATTGCTCTATATCAACCTCTCAATCAGATTTCTTTGATAAGATTGCAATTCCCCGAATTAAGAAATGTTCTCTTCTTTACTGTGTAATCAGCAGATTGCCCTTTGTGTCTCTCTTATTGGATATTTGTTGTAGACTCACAGTGCCTGCAGCACAGTGCTTTCAACACACGGTATAATGATGATTAAAGGGTATTCAACTACATAACGGTGATGCATTTTCATCCACATGATGGTTAAGAATACAGTCAACAGTTGAGGTTCTTGAACACGAAAATATAATGCGAAATATTTCGTTTAGGGACCAAAGTTGTTGGAGTTTTCAGCTTACTTTTAGAGGAAAAGCAAGAGAAAATGAATGATTGAAAGGCTGTAACTTGCTGTTATCCTTCTCACATAATTAATAGAATTAAACAGAGAAAAAGGAACAGACCCCTTCAAAGTCCAGCTTATTCTGTTTGAAGTCCATATTGTACTTGAAAATGGGAGTAATGCCAGAGGTGCACTCTGCCCCCCGGCTCTCGTGAGACCAGGACTTAGAGCAATGCAGTGTTATCCAAGGGCAGAGCGATGTAACACTATAGTAGCGCATATAAACAAAACCACTTGCTTTAGAAATAAAATAGAAAATAGTTGTTTTCTCAGGATCCAAATTGAAATTGTATCTCACCCTGTCCTAATGAAAACATTGTGCACATTAAAAAGGATGGGCTATTGTTATTGTTATAGTTACGGACAACTTAAATATGTGACAATATGTGTTGCTATTCGCACAAGTTGCGTTGAAATACAAGTGTTCAGGTGGAGGGATCTGGGTCTGCATGATTGGAATGGGTGAAGCTACGTTGACTTTAAAACTCCACCTGTTGACACCAAAGTGCCGTGGTACTGTAGCACAGTGTTGTTGTAACGAAGAATCTCTGAACCAAATGTTGAAATCATGCGTTGACCACCAGTGCAGTTATAGAATCACCGTGCTACTTCTTGGTATGTGAATGTACTGCGCAAAAACTGCCTCATACTTGTGCGACTTCTACCCGTAGTCTACCCGTCTACATCCGGTTACTATAGCTACCGTGTCTAATCGGTGCTGAGGAGAGAGTGACAGTGGAACGAGCGGGATACCTGCATAAGAGCTGTTCTGATGGCGTGATTGGGCGGGAGTTGGCGAGGCTTATGGGTATTGTTGTACGTCTCGAATCGTATGTCTGATGATGAAAAAGCTTCTTTTTTGAAACATTTGAAACATTCACAATCATTGATGATAGCAATCAATCAGATATGCTTCACCCTGTATGCTTTCACCCATGTGAAATAGTTTAACACCATGATGCATTGTCCATCTGTGTAGCTAACTGTGTGACTTGAATGAATTACAGTTCATGATACCTTCATAACACCTAAACAATAACAGCAAGATGGCAGATTGATGAATACTGGTTTAATTAGGTGGAGGGAGACCCCAGATGATACGTACTACTATGTCTTCTTTAACCTGATCAAGGTATTATGTTATGAACTGAATTTTGTATTATAGCGTTACCATAATCATTTTGTTGATTTTTATACATTTTTACCATAATAATTTCATACATTTTTATACATACCACATATTATCCTTCTGATCGATGCATATTTCGTAGACGAGGCATATCTCTCGTCTTTTCAGCTGAGCATTCTATTGAATTTCACATTGAAGGCGGTATGATGAGAGCAGTTTTATGCATAAGTTGAAATGAGTATAGAATATGTAAGAGGGCTTGTGATACATCCTGAGTGAAATTCAAAGAAAAAGGCTTCTTGAAAGACTGAAGATCTGACGCTGTCATTGAATTGACACATGGCAATGTACATGCACATTGCAGAAGCTGTGAATACCAAACTCAGTTTACACGATGTTTGAGTCTGCAATGAAATCCTTAAAATCTGTCTATTACTGTAGTCGATAACGCGAGTTATGCCCTTCATAAATCACAATGGGAGCGTTTGGAGAGTCTGTGTGCTTAGGTTTTGATAGATTTATGATACTAGACAGCTCTTTGCCACCTGTTCAGTCATAACATCTGTGTCGAACTCATTTTATGTCGTTATCAGATTGTAATTTAGGTATATTTCAGAGATCTATTACAATGATTTGCATATTATTGTGGTATGGAAAAGAGGCCAAATGTGTCTGTGTTTATATGTGTGTCACACATGCTGAATATACAAAGAAAAGTCAACACCAGGCGGTATATTTTTTGTACAGTAAAGTCTTGAGGGTGATGACAAGAAAGGCTAAGGCAAAAACACATCACACATTACAAAGGTGCTCAGATGGGAAAAAAAATGAATTTTGGGAATTTTCATTTACTGTTTGAGTTGTCAAATGTCACAATAATGTTTTGTCCAGTTCCAGACCAAATGATGAATACAGAGCATTTTATTTTACTATTTGTCACCACTATGATTGATTGTTTACTGTTCACTAAAGTTGCAAAGTTATTTCTGAAGAAAACTGCATTAATTACCATTAAGACAACTTCCTCTGCGAAGTGATTGAAACTGGACAGCGACTCTTCTGTATCTAGTCCTAACATAACCCACCATGGGCCCATTATGGAAATAGGCTACGATTTTCCTAATCCTATCACATTTACGGTAGAAACGTAGTCGACATTTAGTTCTAATTCATTTCATTGCATTTGTACATTGTCAAAGCATGAATAGTGAGGCAAGACGACAATCTGTTGAGAACCTCTCACTTGGTAAAAGTAGAGAAATGCTGCCTCCACTCGTCAGAAAGACCACATTGCATGTAATATGCTGTATCGTGAGATATTGCAGTCTTGGCTAACGCTCCATTTTCATGCTGTAATGTTTTTCGATCGCTAGACGGCAGCAGATATCCAACACACCATCCAAACTGCCTTGTTAGGTTGCTTTTGTTTGGTTCCATGTCTGTCCTCTTTCCCACATCCCTACGCACTTGGTGCCATACAATTGGTACCTGGATTGATAAATACTGAAACAGAACTGAAAAACGTTTAAGTGTGAACAGCCTTGTTGTTGTTGTTTACATATTGGTTTGGACTTGTCTTGGTTTTGAAGATGTGCTGCGGATGTACTTCAGTCCTAAACCTGTTCTGGGTGGAATTTGTAGGGAACATTTTCAACACTTAGGAAACGTAGGCCTGGCAACGCTCAAGGACCCAAACAGTCTCCAAGAAGGACGTACTAACTAATGAATTCAATTAAATTCTCGGTGTAAAGGCTCTGTTAACATGTGGTCACAGAGTAGCTGATAGACAGTTATACTCCCAGCATGCTCAGCTATCCTGATGTCATTCTGGCCTGCCAGTCAAACACTGGATTACGTGGGTAACGAACGAACCAAGCCCTCTCTGCGCTTGGTGATGATGGAAGTTGATGGAAGTGTTGCACTGACGTGTGGCTCAAGTTTCAAGTTTGAATGCATCGTATAAAATGTCCCAAAAGAGTAAAACCGCATTGAGGTAGATATACTCTACAGCACAGTCATTAATCCCATCAAGATATCACAAACTCTCTCTCTCTCTCTCTCTCTCTCTCCCTCTATCTCTCTCTTGCTGTTAATGAGTGTGTCTGTGCCTGTGCCCGAGTCTCTGTGTGTGTACTGATGTGCGTGGATGTATGTGAGCTCAGTCAGACTCCTCCAGATCTCCGTCTACACAGATTCATATCAGCAGTCCACAAAGGAGCCCTCTGTGCCTTGCAGGACGGACTCCCAGGACAATGAACCCACTGTCTGACGGCACCGTCTCCAGCTCAGGCACACTGATACCTCTGACTCCTGAGATTACAGGGAGTCCAAGCCCTGGTCTCCCTGCAGTAAGGGTGATCGTTGAATGATGCAGGTCACCTCAAAGCTTTTTCAAAGCTTGACGCTTCTTCACTCGTCTGCTCTATACAGCGCATTGAATCAGAGCAGCCAAGTCTACTAATCTGTAAGATACCTCAAACTTATAATGGTGCTATGGTAAAAGTATTCATTACGATAAAGTTCAGTTATTAATATGATCATTTTTGTAGGAAATACAAATAATGAATAGAAAATAATAATAACAAATACTGTGGAGAGTGAAAGAAAGATGGGAGAGGCGATGATGTGACAAAGGTTATGAGCTTGATTCAAGCCCACAATATTGCAAGCCCATGATATGCCTATCGTGATTAAGACTCAGTAAGAGGGAGAAGGCCTCACCACTGCCTTCTCAAACAATGCTATGTGGCTCACCCGTCCAACCAATCACCGTAGCTCTCAGTTCCATCTTTTTCCCGTCAATCACGCTCATATGGATTCATACCAAAACTCCAAACTCTAGATAGATAGATAGATAGATAGATAGATAGATAGATAGATAGATAGATAGATAGATAGATAGATAGATAGATAGATAGATAGATAGATAGATAGATAGATAGATAGATAGATAGATAGATAGATAGATAGATAGATAGATGATAATATTTGGGAAATTCAAATGTTAGTGAGTGGTTAACAAGACGGCATGAAAATAAGAAGCAATATCAACTTGTCT
>OMOT01014526.1:1522-12165 GCA_900312575.1 Acanthochaenus luetkenii | reverse complement strand
TCCATGATGATGGAACCTGGACGACAAGGCAGTGTTGTGTTTACAAAGTCCCGTTTGCCACAAAGAGCAGAGAAACTAACAACTAATAAAAAGACAATTTGCCTTGTTCTCTCTGTCAGTCTGTCTCTCTCCGTCTGTCAGTCTGTCTCTCTCTCTCCGTCTGTCTGTTTCTCTCTCCGCCTGTCTGTCTCTCTGTGTCTGTGTCTCTCTCGGTCTCTCTCTCTCTCTGTGTCTCTGTCTCTCTCTCGGTCTCTCTCTCTGTCTGTGTCTCTCTATCTCTCTGTGTCTCTCTCTGTCTGTGTCTCTCTCTGTGTGTCTCTCTCTCTCTCTGTCTCTCTCTCTCTGTCTCTCTCTCTATCACCTGCAGACTTGACCCCCCATGGCACATGATCGGCCACCACTGATCTAAAGTACATGGTTTGGATAGGAATCTACAAGCAGTGGGCTTTAGTGCCTTGCTCAAGGGCACGTTGTCAGTAGTTGTTGAGAGAGGGTAGTTAGTGGTCTGTTTCAGTTCTGCCTGCTGCTGCTACGTGTTGCCTTTACTCCCGTGGAGCATCACCAACGCACCGTTACTGCCGCGCTCATCGATAGACGACCGGATGCCTCCTGCGTTTACGATACAGGCGCTGACGTGGTTCCACTGGAGCGCGTTGCCAGATCTGATGTTGTCGTAAACCTGGGCGGGAAGAGACGGACAGACTTCATCCAGGGGATCCTGCTTCACATTCACACCTGGGAGCTGCCCAGTACGACCAGTCTTCTGCTGGTGGCCACTGAGCAGCTCCACTGGAGCAGCTGGGGGATCAGTGCCTTGCTCAAGGGCACCTCAACAGCACTTGTTGAGGGAGGGGAGAGTGTTAAGCATTCATCTTCCAGGCCCAGGGATGTAAACCATCAACCTAGTAGCTTCTCTGGTCCCAGCAGTGTTTTCCAGCTGGCTGAACGTACTGAAGCCGTCCGTGTTGTCTGTCCCTGCAGGGCTCAGGAGAACGGGACGACAAGGCTGTGTTCAGAGAGAGGTTGAGTCTGCTGTCCCAGAGCGCTACCACGCCCATTCACTGTCTGTTTGAGGTGAGACAGGAAACTAGCATACACTGTGTTGAGTGATGGTATCCTTGTTAACATGGAGTTCCAGGTGTCATTGACAGGGCTCCCGCAGCTCCTTAAAAAGTCTTAAAAGGTCTTAAATTAAAATAATGGAAATTAAGGTCTTAAATTGTCTTAAATTTACCATTAATTTGCTGCAGGTATTAAATTAGCAGAGGGTGCGTTTAAGGCTGATGGACAAATTGTCCCTCACAGTGAGTAGACTACCGTAAAACGTCCAATAGTGTGTATTTGAATAACTTGGTGTTAGACAATGAGAGACTCCGCCGTTAATATACTATTTACGTTACGTTTACGTTGGCGTCTGGCTGCGTGTCATCAAAGAGGGTCAATGTTATTAGCATTGTCGTCAGTCAAGGTTGCTAGCTAGTCAACAAGCTAAGGGATGAGCCAAGATGGGGAAATGCAAGTTCAACAGCAAATGTTTGGAGGAAGATACGTTTCGGAGGTGGTTGGCGCCAGCAGGAGAACTGCCACGAAGCGAGGTGCAATTTATGTTGAAGGACTTTCACGTTAAGGACCATGGGGGTGAAAGACGTTGAATCCCACATGAAATCTGAAAAGCACCAGTGGTACGTAGCGGTAACCAGCGGGGCTGTATTGTATGTAGCACACACGAAACTTCGTCTGACTCGCTCGCAACTTCTCAACAGTCGGCATTGAGCAATTTTGTGTCACCGCCAGAAACCGATATATATATAGCTGAGGAGCTGTGGGTTCTTCACACGGTGAGCAGGCACCATTCATTCAAGTTTTCTTTTATAGTGCATATATACAGTCACATTTCCATATATTTCACAGTCATACTGGTGAAATGGGTGTTCAATTTGACTCGAATATGTTGTAAGAAAGTCTTATGTCTTAAATTGTCTTAAATTTAACTTGTTGAAACCTGCAGGAACCCTGATTGAGGTGTTATGGGGGTCCTAGTAGGGGGTTTCAGGAGATTCCAGGGCAGAAATTCAGTATAATTAATACTATACTAATAACTCTGTAGGAATTATTCCAATTTGAGAATATATAAGAATGACTATTCTAATTATTTTCCCCACATTTGTGTGTGTGTGTTGCAGCACATAGCGTGTGGTAATGAGGAGGGGGTCCAGCGTCTGCTGAGTGTAGGAGAGAGCGACGAGGACATCAGGATGTGTCACCCTCTCTGCTCCTGTGACCTCTGTGACCTCCAGCTGTCCGGGTCAGTGCACACACGCGCACACACACACACACACACACACACACCGGTACACATCAAGTAATATGTATTTATGAAGCTGTTTTAACAAACGGGTTCATCATGAATGTACTTTTACCAAGATAAAAGTCAGAGAACAATCACATCACACATTTTCTAATACACATGCAGATACACACACACACACACACACACCTAGTTGTTATTTTAAGAGGCATTGCTGCCACATTTTTCCAGGAAACCCGCTTTTCTCTTTTCTACTCATATTTCTTGCCAGTTTCATTTCCCCTTTTCACCATCGTCTGTTGCATCAGAGCAATCAATCAGGAATGAAAACCCCAACTTACTGTTTCACTTCTCGTTCCGTACTGGTATTGCACTGCTAAAACACGCGCACACACGGATGGAGGGCATTTTTGGCTCCCTTGGTCTGATTTGTAGGGGCATTTTCATTGAACTATGAAATAATACATTTGCACTGCATATTGGCACATAAACTTGACACTACATTTGTAGCACTAAGATCAGTTTGAACTCCTTTCCCACTGCTGGAAACTGGCAGCAGACCTTCCAGAAGACTCTTTGTCTCCAGCCAGTCCATCTTTGCCTCCTGTTGACTTTTTTACCAGATTGGTTGTTTTAGTTTTTTTGCTGCAGTGTTTTCTCCTCCTACTACTGCGGGCCGCCGACAGGCTCTACTGCTGCTGGCCGCCGACAGGCTCTACTGCTGCAGGCCGCCGACAGGCTCTACTGCTGCAGGCCGCCGACAGGCTCTACTGCTGCTGGCCGCCGACAGGCTCTACTGCTACTTCTACTACTATTTATTACAAACAAACCGGAAATGTACAACGCGTCACTTCCTGAGCACCAGAGGATTTGGCCCTGGAAAGAGCTACCAGACACCGGGTGTTTACATTGCATTACGGCATTTAGCAGACACTTTTATCCAAAGCGACTTGCATACCATCATATACATACTACATATACATCATCATCATCATATACTAACTACATCATATACATACTATACACAAGTGTGGGAGGAAACCGGAGCACCCTGAGGAAACCCACGCAAACACGGGGAGAACATGCAAACTCCACACAGAAAGGACCAGGGCGGAGATTCGAACCCACGACCTTCTTGCTGTGAAGCAACTTTGCTAACCACTGAGCCACTGTGCCGCCCACGGGAAATGGAAAAGCTTTATGAACTGGATATATGTTCAATCACTGTTGTGTTATAGCAGTCAGACAGTGAGGAGCAGGACAGACTTTTAGTTATATGAAAACGTTATTACTTTAAAGTGTCTGTGTTGGTTTCTTGTTGCAGGCGTCTGAACGACCCGTCCATCGTCACTCCCTTCTCCAGGGACGACCGAGGATACACACCTCTGCATGTTGCTGCTATCTGTGGTGAGCAGCAGCTACGTTACGTAGGAGTAAATCAGATGGTGTGCTGGAGAAACGCTTGTTTAAAGCAGAGACCCGGCCCTCCGCTCCCCCTGCCCCTGCCTCTGACAGCAGGGCAGGAAACCTAATATTTTCAGGCTTTCCACTGGTCCTGGAATATTGTGGAATTTTGAGAGGCTTATTCCAGACCGGGAAAGTTAGGGATTGTGATAAATCCTCTGGGAAGACAGTGAATATCAGGGATTTTTTTCAAATGGTTAACTTTACTGGAATCTAGCAGAACGTGTTTTCTAACTTGTTTCACACATTCATTACATTAGATGGTTTTTAAACAGAAAAACAACAGAAAAAAACAGGAAGGAAGAACCGTGTTGTGTCATGTAAGTGTTCTGATTTAGTTATGGAAAGTCATGGAAAAGTTATGGAATTGTACATCAGGAACACAATTGGAACTTGGAGAGCAGACTAACTTACCAAACACAGACTAACATTTACTGTGGCAGTATTTATCTACTGGTTATTTCTACATGAAATGATAAAGCTGTGTGTGTGTGTGTCTGGTTCTCTCTCTCATCAGGTCAGGCCCAGCTGATTGACATGCTGGTGTGCAAAGGAGCGCCGGTCAACGCTACAGACTACCATGCCCTCACCCCCCTCCACCTGGCCTGCCAGCGGGGCTACCAGGGCGTCACGGTGAACACACACCTGCACACATTCCTCCAGCACACCGTCTCTAAGGCTACATCAATCAATCACGTTTATTTATATAGCCCTTTTATAAAAGCATATCTCAAACGGCTTTACATTGCTTCATATATACACGCTACGTCATCATATACATACTACATGCATAATATACTATGTCATACATACTACATCATTTAGTTGGAAAACTCTAGGGTTGCGTTTGAAAACGAGGACGCAGACACCCACGGTTGTTCACTTCCTGATTGAGTCTTATCAGTCATGACGTGTCCTTCCCTGATTCGTCACGCCCATATCACGTGACCTTCTTCCGGAAGAAAACAAACCAGAACAGTCAGCCTTGACTGCCAGCCGTTAATTCAACATGGATAACTAATTACATTAGATTGCACTTTATTGATCCCCTAGGGGAAATTCAGGTGTCACAGCAGCAATTGGCAGAACAATACCAGAGAATAGGGAAAGATAATAAAACACAGGTAATGGTAATTGCAAGTAATAACAGTGGACAAATATAAGTAATACAATATACAAAACTAAAACTATAAAAAGGTAGTGCGTAGTGGTATTGAACATTAGTCTTTTGCACTAAATTGGCTCCTGTGCAGGTTGAGCCAGCGACCCCTGCGCCAGTCAGGCATTGCTGACCTTGTTGTCTATGCTAGCAGCTGTTTTGTAGTTACATTTTGCATTGTATAGTGCTACTACTGCCTACATGCGTGGGAGGCAAGCTGCTATTCGAGCCTCAATTCAATCCTTCCTGTTTACACCGGCACGGCATGCCCAGTGCACGTGAACGGGCATGTGATATGCGTTTTCAGGCATGTTAGTATGTACAGAGATCATTTCTGAAACAGTGCTAAAATGCTCGTGTGGACGGATCGTTTTCATTTTAAAACAAATGATTAGTGCGGACGTAGCCTAAATATTCCAAGCAGCATTAAAAAGGTCCTCAAAAGTCTTAGATTTGGCTTTCTGAATCCCCTGGAATAGACTCTGGTTCAAATCAGTCTCATTTGAATAATGTTTCTACTTCCTGTGTTGCCGTCCCTCCTCTAGTTGCTGCTTTTGCACTACAAGGCCAACACGGACGCTCAGGACAACAACGGCAACACGCCGCTCCACCTCGCCTGCATGTACGGACACGAGGATGTAAGTCAAACATGCAAGGCACTGACACTGCCAGGGTTGGGGATTCTCTTCCCACTGGGGCCACCCATACTGAACATGTACACTCATATAGTAGCTGTAAGGGACTTTGGGTAAAAGCCTCCACCAATGTATTATTTTTTTGAATTGATTTTTTAGCTGAAGCTCATATCCAGAGTGAGTTATGTGTGAACAGATTGGGGTTCAGTGTCTTGCTCAAGGACACTCCAGGACACATGGCTGTTGTTGGACACAACAGTGGCTGTTGTGAGGGATTGAACCTGCAACCCCCTGGCTGTGGGACGTCTTGTCACTAATGGCAGATATTATGCCAACAACATGTTTCCTCTAGAAAAACACTTTCACATTTAAGGCTGGTGATACATTGGGCGATGTTAATGGGAAACAGTCCCTGCAACTGGCTGCAAACACAATCAGCCTCTGGGTAAAAAACCTATTCAAATAATTCCTGGCAACAACACTTGTGTGTCACTGTCTCAACAGGTCAAAACTACAAGGGTTTCTGTCTGTATGTAGACTGATATGTATTGTAGACTTGTTTGTTAGTCTGTCTATATACAGACTGTCTATATGCAGACTGATATGTTAGTCTGTCTATATGCAGACTGATATGTTAGTCTGTCTATATGCAGACTGTCTATATGCAGACTGATATGTTAGTCTGTCTATATGCAGACTGATATGTTAGTCTGTCTATATGCAGACTGTCTATATGCAGACTGATATGTTAGTCTGTCTATATGCAGACTGATATGTTAGTCTGTCTATATACAGACTGTCTATATGCAGACTGATATGTTAGTCTGTCTATATGCAGACTGATATGTTAGTCTGTCTATATACAGACTGTCTATATGCAGACTGATATGTTAGTCTGTCTATATGCAGACTCTATATGCAGACTGATATGTTAGTCTGTTTATATGCAGACTGTCTATATGCAGACTGATATGTTAGTCTGTCTATATGCAGACTGATATGTTAGTCTGTATATGCGGACTGATATGTATAGTCTGTCTATATGTAGACTGTATTGATGTACTGGTGCACTGACCCCGGCTGTGCTGTGTGTTGTCTCAGTGTGTGAAGGCCCTGGTGTACTACGACCTGCAGGCCTGCCGTCTGGACCTCCAGAACGAGAAGGGCGACACGGCGCTGCACATGGCGGCCCGCTGGGGCTACGAGGGCATCATCCAGGTCCTGCTGGAGAACGGAGCCAGCACCGACATCCACAACAAGAACAAGGACTCACCGCTGCAGTGTGCGCTGAACTCCAAGGTCAACAGCACCGTACAGCACGGAAGTTAACTGAAGGAATTCACCAAAATGGGGTTTCCAAGCCTGGGAATGACTTAGAAGTTTGCAAAAATACATTTTTCTAACCCAAATCCTCATCACATGATTGGTTGATTGATTGATTTTCTCCAGCTGTTTTTAGCGCAGTGGTTCTCACTCCAGTCCTCAAGTACCTGCAACTTTAGCTCCAACTCTACTCTTGCACACCTGGTTCAATTAAGGGCCACACAGTCTCATGACACCTTCACTGAAAGGCCATCTAGTGGCCTTCATTAGTAGTGTTCAGTAAAAATAGCCAAAAATTCATTGGGCTCATCTTTTTTTACTCTGCACATAAACAAAATGATGAAAACTAAAAACATTGCACATATTTCTATTTTAGCTTAGTTGGTTTTACAAGTAGACAAGATGGTTTTAGTTCCGTTTTTTCAGTCTAGTTTTTATTTTAGTTTGCGACATTGTTTTGTTAACACCGAGTTTGAGTTAACTATGGTAACCTTGATGCCATTAAACCTTTATTCCTCCAGAGAAGGTTGACTGAGCTCCACCCTTCTTCACATTCATATAGTTTATTCATTTATACTGGGAGCTGCCCTGTACAACCACACTCTTCTAGTGGTGTCCAGTTAGCTGCCCACATTTCCCCAGATGTTCCAAGGATTAAAACTGGTGACCTTCTGGTCTTAAACCTCTAGGCTCCCGCTGTCCCAGTACTACACTCTGAGTAACTGGGAGTTGGATTCCCATTAACCGGGAATGGGAACTGGGCCAGAGGGAAGTGACGACCCAGATTCATAGGTGGGCCGGTTCCTGATGACATCACAGCTTATGATGTTCAGTCTCTGGACTCCAGCTGTCAAGTACTTCATGTTCATACATAATCTAACTGTCCTAGTGCTAGCATGTCCTCCCCATCCTCCACAAACGTGTGTGCGTGTGTGTGCGTAGGTTCTGATGCTGTTGGAGTCGACCCAGGATGGTCGTCGGCACAGAGAGAGCGGCGTTGATGTAAGTCTGCCGAGGTTCCTAGTCTTCTGTCTCACTCTTCTCCAGACAGGAAGAGTTCAAGTTCATTTATTTCTACAGCCCTTTATCACAGCATGTCTCTCTCAAAGCACTTTACAGAAAATGAGCCAAACTAGATCTACCTGAACATCAATTGAAGGAATTACAAAATAGTATGAGACAAACAGGGAAACAGAACCAAGTACAAGACACACAACATACATTTTAGCAAACCATAGCAGGCCTACCTATTCTACAAGACCTAAATTACCCGGCACCACCAGCCTTAGACCCTCAATGTACAAGGAGTCAAAACAAATCTGACTCCAGTCCTGATGGACTTGATGGTCTGAGCTCTGCTGTAATTTACTTTCTCTGGTGTTCATACCAGTTAAGAACTCTCTCCTCTCCGCTCACTCCTTCTCCCTCTCTCCCCATCCATCTCATTTCCTCTCTCCTCCCTCTCCGCTCTGCTACCCCTCTCTTCCTCCTCCACTCATCTCCCTCTCTGCTCCTCCTCTCCTCCTCCAGTGTCCCAGTCGCTCCCCACAGGCCTCAGACTCTAGCAGCCGTCGCTCCTCCATCTCCAGCACCTCCTCCCTCGGCTCGGAGGCCAAACCAGAGGGAGAGCGGGTCCGGCACAGAGAGGTACCGTCAGTGATAAAACACAGACTACAGGAGAATGACTGAATGATATTGTAGGCAACATAAAAATCCCAATTGGCTTCTAGAAACATCCCACCTCAAAAAAAACAGCTGGATATCAGAAACTAAATGACAGGGAGGAAAATAGTAGAAGAACAAAATTTAGAAAGGACATGTAAAGGAAATTAATTGAAATGGAGTATTACTAGTTATAGTAGCACCAGTAGTAGTAGTAGCAGCTGTAGTAGTAGTAGTACTATTAGTAGTGTTGGCCTCTGTCGTCCATGCTGACTGAAGCTCTGCGTCTGTGATTGACAGGTGGAGAAGCTGCTGCGTGCCGTTGCAGACGGCGATGTGGAGATGGTGAGATGAAAGCTCATCTGGTCAGGGTGCAACTGCAGCAGTCTGGGTGGGGGCGCTCAGGGTCTAACCATTCATGTGTAATGGGGCTGAATGAATCAGTGCCGTATGTGTGTGCGCTCGTTCCAGGTGCGTTACCTGTTGGAGTGGTTGGATGAGGAAGAGAAGGAAGGAGATCTTCCCTCCCAGACTGTCCTGTGCCACCCGCTGTGTCAGTGTCCGAACTGCGCTCCTACTCAGAAGGTCTGACAGCTGTGACGGCTGTTCTGTTTCATTCAGTTTACATGATGACACACACACACACACACTCATGATACGGCAGACAGTAGATACACGTTTCCTACCGTTCACCTCAGCTTTTAGCTGGTCAATACTATTAGAGAATGCAGTTTGGCAGGACACAACTACTTGCAGGATCTTTAGTTTGTGGTTGACATTTGTTTGGTTTGTTGTAAAACATGAAGTCAAATGCATCATCACTGAGTTCATGTGTGTTAAGTGTGACCAGGCTGATCAGGATCTATCAAGCTACAGAAAACGACTTTAATCCAGTTTGAATGCATGAACACGTTCAAGTCGCTGCTCTGAACCATCAATTCGTTTCAACAGTTGTTCTTATGTGACCTGAATGCAGTATTAGCTCTGGCCCTTGAAAACTGATGTACTCGCTCATTGTATTTGTATCTTGTTTTTATCTGCACTTTGTTCCTTTGTTTCCTGTAAAACTCAATTCTAAATGAGCCTGTCTCCTCTTCCTGTGTGTCCAGCAGCTGTCTGTCCTGCAGGCCGGCAGTCTTGGAGTTAACAGCAGAAGCGTGGATGGTTTCACGCCGCTCCACGTCGCTGCCCTCCACGGCCACTTGACGCTGGTCGCCCTGCTGACCCGCCACGGTGCCAACATCAACGCCCGCAACAACCAGCACGCCACGCCCCTTCACCTGGCCAGCCAGAACAGCCACGTCCAGGTAGGAGCAGGGCAGGTTGGGAAATATTGCCAAATGTTTGTCGGTGGAAGTTAGTATGTAACCTTGGAACATAGATGCTAGTGCTGCATAGTATGTCATGAAATAGTCACACACAAAAGGTGTGCTGAGTGGTTACAGTCCTCAGAACGATTTTCTTGGCGGAAGCTTGTAAATTACTGTAGTTGTTAATAACAATAAAAATAATTAATATCAATATTTAGTGTCCGATGCTGTGTAATGAGCAGGATGATGTACAGGGAGCCTCCGCTTCGCGTCGCGGCTCGCTGTACATCACCCTTCACATCATAGTGAAAGTGTGTATTCTCTCTCCATGGTGTGTTGAGGTGGTGAGGTCTCTGCTGGAGTTCAACGCCAAACTCAACAAGAAGGATCACTACGGCAACACACCTCTGATACACGCCTGTCTCCGTGGAAACCTGGAGACGGCCACCACCCTGCTACAGGTACACACATACTCACTTCTCTTGGAAGCCACAAAGAGGACGCAGTTTCTTGAATATATAAAAAATGTCAGTAATAATAATCTTACGTTTATTTTATATATTTATTATAATTAACATTTATTATTATTATTTTTGTTGTCTGATAAGTCTTTATCTCTCTCTGTCTGTCTCTGTCTCTCTGTCTCTCTCCATCTCTGTCTCTGTCTCTCTCTCCAGAGTAATGCCTTGGTGAATATAGCGAACCACCAGGGCAACACAGCGCTTCATGAGGCGGTGCGGGGGGGCCACCAGGCACTGGTGGAGGTTTTACTGCAGGGGGGG
>OMOT01014523.1:9054-19076 GCA_900312575.1 Acanthochaenus luetkenii | reverse complement strand
CACTTCACACCATCCAACATGACCTTATATAGACGTCTTGCACCTGTGTGTGGGTGTGTTCTTGGGTGTATATTGTGGCAGACGGAGGGAGTTTAGGAGGGGAAAGGTGAAGGAGGGGCAGTGCGGGCAGGTTCCTGCAGGGGCGCTAGAACCCAGAGACGGCCGTCCGTCCCAATCAGCAGCCGATAGGAGACAGCTGAGCCCATTAGGAGGATCGGGCAGGGCCAATCCAAAGAGAGAGCGGCAGGGTTAAAAGGGGAGAGGAAATGGAGAGAGAGGTGTGTGACCCATGGGAGGTAGTGCAGAACGAGGGAGAGATTGTAAGAGCGAGCGAAGAGCAATAAGTGAGCGTATGACCGAACGGACTGAGGACCCTGCTGTGTGCAGAATCCCTGACCGTCTGAGGACCCTTCTTGTGTTTGACCATCGCCTGTCTGACTACCCTTCTCCTGCCTTGACCCCTGGACTGAACCACGACCACTTCACCCTGAACATTGTGTATCCGGGACTAACCCATTCCCTCCCCGAAGCAGGAAATAAATAACTGTTTCGGGTAAATCGCTGTGTGGACAGTACCTTTGTTATTGCCTGCCCTGTGGACACTCCCTTTTCCCCCCCGAGTGTGCCACAATATGTACATGTGCGTTCCATGTCTTATCATATCTAACATAAAAATACAGTGTAACTGCCTTTTAAAACATGTTTTAATGACATTATTTAGTGAACTGCAACAGAGAATAAATGTAAAACTGAGTAGTAAAGAGAGAGGGACAGAAAGGAAAGAGGAATGCTGTCCTTCCTGTTGATCAGCATTGCTGTGGCAAATGTTAGACATCTAATGCCTCTAATGTTTCTGGCAAACATTACAGTACAGGATAAGAAAGTGGGTGTGTGGGGAAAAAAAATAAGATTTTTCTGAGAACAGAAATTATAATCATACCATTAATAAAATGTGATGAATTATCTCAACAATATAACCATTAAATCTTTTAACACCCTGTTTAGCCTTTTTCTATTTTTCTATTTCACTTCTATAAGCTGGTTGGTCTCCTAATGGAAATCAAATCCGCCTTCCGGATCCTAACCTTTTCCTTCCTCCCAAAAAGTCACATCAATATCACTCTCACATTTAACTTCAATGCAGATGTTACACAGTCATTATTTCCTCATTCTTTCTTCAGTCTTATTATGAGTCTCAAACAAGTGCATGGTCCATAAAGTAAATCCTGGCAATTGACACACAGTCACATTCAGTACAACTTGCATGTGTAACAAAAACAAAACTGATAACATATAGATAATTATCAGTTTTTTCATATATATTCCTTTGCTGGCTTCCTTTTCAAGGCACACGTTGTGGCCAAATGGTACTATTGATATTAGGGGTTGACTGATATGGGTTTTTCAAGGCAAATATCAGTACAATATTCAAGGACTTTAAGTTTGACCATGTTCATGCCAAACTATTTCAAGTATTCAGTGTTGCCCACAAGGTTTTATTCTTGGCAGGGTGGTCAAACCTCAGACACAGCAGGATAATAATAACATTCATGCATACTCACTTAAACAATAAATATTTAATCAAACAAACTGCATCATATCCATCATATTGGAGGTGGCCGACTAACTGGCCTATAATAAAAGGCCAATGTCTGCCCAGTGTAACAAACTCATATATCGGTCAAGCCCTAGTGAATATTGCTGTCAAAGGGCATATCTTAGGTCTACTAATCCATATATGCCTCCTTTAGAGTATCTATTGTGATAACTTAACTATCATGTCTAATGGTTTCTTATGTCTCCTCTCTCTCGCTCTACCAGTTTGACTTGACTGCTAAGGGGTGAGTGAGGAGAGGCACTCACAGGTAAGCATCACCACTGTCCATCACCAGGAAGGTGACATTTGTCCAAATAATGTTTTACTGCTGGCGCTGTAATCACTCCAATCTAGAATCTGATCTAGAAGAGTAAATCTTAAATACCACCTTTCAATCGCAGTTCAATCCAAAATATTCCCATCCAAATTAATCTAACCCAACATGAAGCAGAACATTGTTCAAAATCATTCAGTTTCTATTACAGCCTTGTGTAGTTCTCTGTGAAAACATCCAAACATAATCAATACCACTGTGACAATTGTGTAATCTTTTAATCAATTACCGTTTTAAGAGTTTGTAGGGACAGGGTGTGTCTTTTGTTTCTCCTTGGAAATCTCTCTCACGTCTTTCAAAATAACCTGTTTGTCAAGGCCTGAATCTCTTAAATAACTAAACCATGGGAACAGGAGCTCTAGCAAAGCCCAGACTTCAATGCCAGCAGACCATTTGGATTTGAACTGTCACACATTTAAAAACCATTAAGCATTTTACCTTACTGTGCATGTCATTTGCATTGTTGTGGTGTGTTAACCTGAAGTTGCTATATGAAAGGTATTAGGCTTAAATTAATAATAAAATCTAGACAGCTTCATTTGTTGGTTTATAATAATTTTGGACATATTACATGACAGTCCAAATATTATCCAACTTCAGGCTACCTCTAGTAATGCGTCATCTCTTAACAGGTGAATGGAAGAACATCACCACCAGACACTTCTGTAGAGGCAACCAATGACTTGCCATCATCCGGGAAGATATCATTTCCTGTCAAGACAGAAGAGGAGGTTATCACACTTATTTGTAATGGCCTAGAGACCACGCCTCTCTCACAGTTTATCAAATGGTGAGCTGCGACCATATGAGTATAATGGCTTGCACATAGTTTCATGTGGGTCACAACCGAGAAGGACTGGATTTGGATCAGTAGAGTCAGAGGAAGATATAAAGGACTTTACAAGGCTTGAAAACCAAAATCATCTTGTGGAACTATCAGACCCCACTGTAGCCATGTTATCTTCCACCGTGGTATCGGTTCTCGCCCCGCACTGGAGCAGCAGACTCCGACGGACCAAGAGGGGCGTGACAACCGGCGATTTGGAAGTACAAGGGAATTCACAAGATGTGACATATGGCCCAAACACTGAGGCAAACTCGGTACATGAACAGTTTCTGGAAAACCAGAGCCAGCATGGTGGGAAGACGGGATTGAGAGATAGATCCCAAGCCCAGTTGAGAGCTCCATTTGTGGGTACTGGGAGGAACACAGTAGGCTGGTCAACTAAGAGTGATCCCCCAAGCCTAAATCTGGACTATGAATCCAAGAGTAAAGTTGTTCAGTGTGTTTCTTTGGATGAAAGCTCAGGTAGGCTGGACAACAGAAAAAGAGATGCAGGTACCGGTACTTTTAGCCCTGTAGCTACAACTGCACCTTCCATGTCTCCCCTCTTCCTTGACCTAAATGGACATGGGAGGATGCCACAGGCTAGTCATCAAGGAGAACTGTCACCTTCAAGCTCCAAACCAACAACCAGCAGTCGCCTTCTTTCTTTAAGAAAACTCAACCCCATTTGGAGGAACTCCCTCTCTGAGACAAAGCCCCTGTCTCTGACCAGTTCAAACAGTGAGGGAGCTGCAGAGTTGCTCACACCACAGCCCTCTCCAACCTTTCCCAATAACAATGAGCAAGAGAGGTTGAAGTCCCTCCCCTATTCCTCATCTATCTCTTACAGGACAACTGAAACTGGCCCCATCCTTTCCCCATCCTCCCCCAATCACAGAGGAGATGTATTTAAAACACCCCTCTTTTCATCATCACCAAAAAACAAAGACTCAGAGGATGCACCCCTTACCACCCTATCACATACAACAAGGGCCCAAACCACTCTTTTATGTCCCAAACAGACATTTCTAACTAGACTACCAGAGAAGCAACAGAACTACAGAGGCTCAAACAAAAGAACAGATCATATGTCAGAAAGCTCACTCTCTTCATGTAGACTTTACCCATATGACCACTATGCCTTCCTAAAAAGCCAGTCCCTCCCCAGAAGGACCACCCTGACGTCCACTTCCTGGTGGAAACAAGTCACCCAGGAAAGCAGTTCCCCTCTTAGCCTTAATGATACCACCAACAACAAAAACAAGATAAGCACACCCTTAGTTACACCCTTCAATAATAATAGTGGCTTGGCCTCCCGAAGTCCCATTGACAACAAAAGATTTAGCAGCCAAATCCCAAATAACAGAGACAACAATAACACAGCTGAGTCACTTTACAAAGGTAACCTGAACATTGTTATGAAGACACAGGGAGGAGCTCACACCCGCAGACCAAGCAATGCTGAGGATACACCTGACCGGGAATTGGATATGCTTTACAAACAGCAATCTGGCTCCAATTTGAATAACGGAGAACCACAAAAGCCCCATAGTTTGCCCAGTGTTTCATCTAGTTCTAAATTTAGCAGCACTGCAGGGCAAACAACACTTAGTCACCTTAAAGATCTCAGCAAGCCTGATGTAAGCAATAGTTTATTTAAAGCAGATGTAACTGAATTACAACTCACTTTGCTTTATCCCAAGAGCACAAATACACCCACTGAGAGCATCAACAACCACAAAAATCATCATGATACATCCAAAACCAACGACAATACCCCTACCTCTCCTCACAGCTTCAGAGATTCTTATAAGTTTGACCCCCTCTCGTTGGATAGCAGCAAGTCCATCGACCAAAACACTCATCATCTAAAATGTAATTCCTCTCTTAGCAGTAGTCAGAGCACATCAGAGAAAAATGATCTCACTGCTAACACCAAACCCTCCCCGGGTATATTTATCCCTCCATCTACAAGTAGTCCCACCACTACTAATGTAACATTGTCTAAAACTACCTCATGCACTGAACAAGCTGAGAACAAAGTGAAAGTGATTGCTTTTACCAAGCAATCATTTTCCCGAGATGCCACCAGCACTCTAAGCAGTCAAGCTCTTTCCCTTAAAGTTGTCTCTAGTCCCATCTCCAGCCCAGACATTAAAACTAGCTCCTCCTCCAACACCCAACCAGTTTCTTCTCAGACTAGTTTTCCCTCTTTATCGCCCACTGGCTCTATAACCCATCCACTGTCCGCTAAATTCACCATGACAGCCACTGCCACACCTCTTGGCTTTGAAAGAAACTACGCCTCCATCCCAAAGTCTTTCCACCCTAAAACTATATCCACCCTTATTCCCACATCCCACGTTATGCTTCCACCTAAAACAAAATACAGCCCTGTATCCACCAGTTCCACCACCTCTACCCTTTCCAGCCCATCCCTGCTTAATCCCCCCATCTCTCCTGCCCTTACATCTTCTACCACTATTGTCACCTCCTCTCCCCTAACTCCCCCTGCCACTCCCACCATCACCCACCCCGTCTCCCCAGAAATCTCCCTCTGCCAGGTAGAGAGGACATTCTCTGGCAGCCTGGACCTCTCCCCAAAGAAACAGCACCCCTGGGTGGAGGGGAGGAGGGTGAGACGAGTAACATGGCAGGACTCTGTGGATCTACAGTGCTCTGAGGACACCATGGTGCAGAAGTCAGACCCATATCAGGCCCCAATGAGCCCTATATCCCCTTCCAGGCCTCTGCGCAGCATAAGGGCTCCCTCCATCTTCTCCTTCCTAAGATTAGGCAGTCCCACTGGAACTACATCTCATCTCTGCCCCCCTACCCCCAAGATCTCCAGCATACAGGTGTGGAGAGGAGGGAAGCATCAGCTATTTTTATCATCTGCTGATCAAGCATCCAGGGCTTATTCAAGAGCCATAGACAGCCCCATGCAGTTCACCTTTGACCATAGAGGAAGGGACTCGACCACACCCAGACAAGAAAGAAAGCTATCAGAGGAGACAAGCCCAGCCCATTGTCATTCTTCTGCTCCTCTCTCCCCCCCTCCTGGCTTTTCAAGTGGCTATAAACTTCATTATAGCTCCACACCTTACTCCACCCTCAAGTCTACACGGTCAACACAGGGAGAAGCTAAGAATATAGCACCCACGTCACCTCTCTTCCAACAGACTTCCTCACCCCCCAAGTCAACTTATACCATACCTTTTTCCTTACATCCTGACCAAGTTGCAAACATAACGTCACCCAACTCCAAACTTCCTCCGTCACCCATCAACTCACCCCAGCCCCTACCTCCCCCTTTCAAAAAAAAGACTGGCTTGCAGGAGAGTTCAAAGTTTGTTGTTTCAGAAACTGATAAAGCCAACAATAATCACTGCAAGCACAGCAGCCAAGATGGCCAGAATAGGCAGATCTTACTTGTCAACAACAGAGTTGGTATCAGCTCACAGCCACTGCTGCTACAGGCTGATAAGGCACTCTGCTCTACCTCAACATGTATCAGTGTAATTGAAACACTGGTTTACAACATTTCTAAAGCAGATTCCACAACTGCTCTAGACAACGCCACACCGATGAAACATCCCGCAAACACACAGGTTCCTGTGGAGACCAAGTTCAGCAGACAGCCACACACAGCTCAAAGTAGGGAAGTTATAGGTAATCCACAATGTCAGTCAAATCAGAGCTCCAATGGAAGCAGCTCCAAGGAGACTCAGTGCCCTTCCACTGCCAGAGCCGTTGATGCATGCAGTGATAGCAAACATTTTTCATTGGAGGGTAAGAATGAAGTTATTCCTTCTCAAAGCCCAAGGAGAGACCTTTTTGCATCAACGAAAAGTGTCAGCACACCAAATTCCAGTTTACATGCTAATAAAGAGACACAATTTTCACCAGACAAAGCAAGGCCAGAGACAGAGAGGGCTAACAAGAGCGGTAACAAAGTGGACCAGGTCCTAAGCAAACTGAGACAGACGTTCAGCGGTAGACGTTCTGATGATGATACCTTATTTTCGTGGAGATGGAAGCGACCATCCCAGACACCGTCTGTTAATGGATCAAGCGACATCAGTGATATCACTGTTGAGAGTAGCAAAACCCTTGATGAAGAGGTAGAGAGGAAGAGAGGGGAGGTGGGGAGGGGCAGCGACACAGGAATACGGGAGAGGGATAGATGGACAGAAAATAGATACACCTTTATACCATGCTCAACTGTAGGAAACAGGATGGCGCGAGACCAATTCTCCATTTTGTCAGACAAAACAACCATAGATAGTGACCAAAACAAGCACTCTGTGTTTTTTCAACAGGATAAAAGTACTGACTTTTACAAACACGACAGGGCAAATTATAAACCAGCAAACCAATCTCCCTCTCATAGAGATATCAGCCCTGCTAGGCAGCAATCCTGGAGCCTTAACCACTCTGCCACTTTCCCCACTCAGTGCAGGAAGTCCACATCCAGCCCCAGGAGCGCCTTCTCCACCTTCTCCTCTCTTTCCCCTCTCTCCCCATTCCCCCCAGCTGATGTTACAGACGACTCTGTCTTCTACAGCCCAAAGCTACAGCGTCAGGGAGAGTCCACCTCTTCCTACGAACTGGGAGAGGAGGTCAGCCTGGTGGATTCAAGAAGGAGCCAGGCGTCCACAGCTCCTTCAAGTGGAGGTCAGTGTCAGGACAAGGAACGTCTGGCATCCTACTCCTCCTGTGCAGACATAAAGTATGGCATTGAGGCCAGGAGGTCCTTTTCTGTGAGTTCGGTGCTCTCTAGCCGACCCTCTGGACCTGGACGCATCTCCACTGGATCCCGGTTCGTGAGTGTGAGCGACCTTTCTGACTCTGCAATGACTTTTGGAGGACATTCATCCAGCGGTAATGGCAGGGGCCTGGATCAGTGGTCAGTCACAAGTGATCAGACATCAAAATATGATTACAGAGCCACTGGTGACTATCGATTGTCATCTGTCCCCGGTGATCCAGGTAAAATTAGATCCAGATCTCTTCCTCGATCGCTGACCAGATGCTTGGCAAATCGGAGTTCAGAGGTCACCACTCCTCCACCTGTAACCACCACAACCACAAAGCCGGGCCGTCTCTGGAGCCGTAACCTGGACACCTATCACTTTGTGTGGGATACAGAGGGTCCTCCAACCCCTCCTCCATCCCCTCCCTGGTCGCCAGCATCCAGGCGCATGTCCAAACCTCCCAGTCTTTCCTCCCCTTCCTCCCCCAGCTCACCTGGAGCACCACAGGGCAGCCAGTCCCCTAGCCGACATTTGCCCTCCAAAGGTTATGTCTCCAGTTTGAGTGACTTCGAGGAGTCCTCAGACAGCAGCTCGGATACAACCACGGATGATGAATATTACCTGGAAACAGACAAAGGCGAAGAAAAAGAGACTGAATTGTGAAAGTGGGAAAGGAATTATTCGTAACGCTTCTTTTTCTGTGGTCTTTGTGATCCTGAACTTTAATATTATCCAGAAAGCGAAAGAGAGGGACATGAGAAGGAAATGCAACATTGTGAGGAAAAATTGTCTTTGTTCTGTCATTCCAAAGGACTTAACACTACCTCCAGACTGTCTAGTTTGACTCAATGTAGCATGGACAATGGAGAAGACAGAACATGACAGCTGTGAGAGGGAAAGCAAATATTAAACATTAATAAACAGATCTCTCATCTCCATTTCTACTCTTCCTATTCGTCATTTCCTTTTCAAAGCACCAAGGACCGTGGTGTATGTAACAACAGATGAAACTGAACCATCTGAAAAGGATCACTGTTTGTTTGTTTGTGTATTAGTTTGACAGGGACAGTGCACATTATCAATATGCCAGAATTAGCCTAGAAGGCTTGTTTTCATCCGTAGTCCCTGGGCAGGTAGTATATATTGAATTAGCAACTCGACACCAGTAGGGACACTACTGTGTAACAGGTTCACATCTTTATCAGTCAGGTGATTGTGCTTCAGGAAATGATAATGCAATCAGATTTATAAGGTGCAAATTATTTTCTTAGCTGCTTTTTGAAAGGTCACAATGCTTTTGAAAAGTTGTATGTATGTTCAGATGAAATTATAGACTGCTTATAAAGTATTCTGTAAGTAGGCATTTACTTTTGTCATCAGAAATTAATCAAGTGTAGCGCCAGATCTTACTTGATAACCTAAATATTTGCACATTGGCTATATCAATTCCTAATAAAGTATTTTTCACTAAATATTTAGGATTCCTAAATGGGTTCCTGGAACCAACCCGCTAACTACCAAATTTCTTAAACGAGTGGTCAACATTTATATTGGTTACAGTACCTTCCACTTAGATTGCTTCCCGTCAAACTACTACACCCAGCCTTAACCAACATGATTTCCCATTTTGCAATGGTTCCCACCACAGTATTTGCATGCCACAATTAGTATAGAGGTATGCCGAGCATTGCCATGAACAGCTCAAGAGCAGGTGCCTCAGCCTACATTCCAGTCTCTGCAATTAGCTTTTCATGGACGATATCAATCACAAAGCCTTGTTGGATGCTATCTACTTTAAATAGTCAGCTAATGGTGAGGCTGTTTCACATTATTCAACTGGGTGTTTCCTTATGTTCTCAACTGTGGCCACAAATGAAGTATTCTGATGATTAGATGATGCATCCATTAGATTGTAATCATAACCATGAGATATTAACCGTGACATCATCTGGGAAAGGCATGGCTGCTTCACATACTGTAGCGTCACACAGTTCTCTGAGCATTGGCTGAATCAGTTTGTCCATCCCCTTCGTCATTAGATTAGATTAGATGCACTTTATTGATCCCCTAGGGGAAATTCAGGTGTTACAGCAGCAATTGGCAAAACAATGCCAGAAATGGGGAAGGCAATAGGAAATAAATTTAAAAAACACAGGTAATAACAGGTAACAATAACAATAATGGGCACTTGTAAATAAAGCATTATACAAATGTACAACTGTATCACTAAATTGAGTCCTGTGTGGGATAGTTGAGACCCATGATATAGTCCAAAGATGTGTAATCTCCATGTGCACCATAGTGCAGGTTGGTGGGTGTGTATATGTGTGTTGGGGGGGTGGGGGGCTCCAGTTATTGTGCAGTTGGGGTGTGGGTGGTTTGGGGTGTGGGGTCGCTGGTCACTTGTTGACCGTGTTGTTTGTGTAGGCACAAAGGATCGCCTAAGGCGCTCCGTCCTGCTTCGTGGTAGGATGAGCCTGTGGCTGAAGGTGCTCCTCTTCAGCCTCA
>OMOT01014513.1:1764-15518 GCA_900312575.1 Acanthochaenus luetkenii | reverse complement strand
AGCGGGGTTATTACGTTTCAAACCACACAGCAGCTTTATTCACCTTTCCACACACAGGTACAGGCAGGGTCAATCACAGAGTCCAGGCATTAGACACGGAGGCATAGTCCAGCATTACATACTATATCGTCCCGTATTATACCCGGAGGGCATAGTCCATCAGGGAAGCCCTCGGGAAGTCCAGTAGTAACGGGTGTACAGTCTGCGAGGAGACAGACTCTTCCTCGAGGGGGGATTCACGGTCCGTCGAAATCCCCAGCGCTCAGTACTCTCTCCCTGTCTCGCTCTACCGTACATCTCTCTCCCGCTCTCTACTTCCCAGACTTCTCTCCTCACGGTCACTCCCTATGCCTCAGCCTGTTACACACCCCACGTCCCCTCATCACTTCCTCTATGCCTCTCTTCCCTACTCTTTTATAGGGCCTGCTCTTGGCCCCGTCTTTCCCCTTTCACCTTCCAAGCTGCCTCTCGTTCTGAGTAGAGGGATGGCTGTCCCTGGGCTCTAGCGCCCCTAAAGGAACCTGCCCACACTGCTCCTCTCCACCCAAACTCCCTCTGTCCGCCACACACGATATTGGTAATTTCATATCACGATAACGATATATATCATATATATATATATTAGGATGTATTATCCTTTATATGGTGAGCTGAGAATTTGCTTTATAGACAGATTTTGTGACTTCAGATGTATTTTGTAAAAGGTGGATTCTATTGCAAAAATTATCGGTAAAGCTCGGTCCAAAAAAAGTGAATTTATGATAAATAAGTTTGTTTAGAACTATATTTAAATAAATAATGTATGTTGTATTAGCAGCGCTACTATTAGCACAGCAGGGAAATAGGCTGTTGTGGCCAGAAGAACACCTGCTTACATGAATCGTCTCTCCAGATTATCCAGCTTGTTGAGGGGAAGGCGTCTGCGTATGTGTTTGCCAGTCCAGGATGCAAGAAGTGGGACACCTGTGCTCCTGAAGCCATTCTGCATGCTGTTGGAGGTAAACCGTCCTTCCTGTCTGTAGCCCACATGCCACAGCAGAACGTGTTGGTGGCATTAATATACAAAAATGTACACATTTTAAAGAGTGCTTCTAAAACAAACATGCACAGGCCTGCTTCAATTGCTGAACTACGCTAAGCTACTGAACCTTCGACTTGGTGTTGTGATAATTTATCCTATGTTGCAATTTAGCGGTCTGTAAAAATGTTTTGCCAAGTAATTATTAATCTGCTTCCTCCTCTTTTTTTTCTTCTTCAGGCAAACTGACTGACATGCATGGCAATGCATACTGCTATGACGCTAATGTAAAGCACATGAACTCTGCTGGGGTGCTGGCTACGCTACGCAACCACCAGTACTATGTCAGCAGAGTGCCACAGTCAGTGCTACAAGCCCTGAAGTCAGAGTGAGGTCTAGCTCAGTCAGAAATAGGAGACAACAAAAACACATACACCACTGTTGTCTTTTTGTGGTGCAGAGAATCAACCCCAAAGGATAAAATCCACAGAGAACGAGAGTTCCTGTGCACACTGCAGAGGTCACATATGTACAGGAACCATCTTTGTGTCAAACATAAATTGTAATAAAACCTTGATCAATAAATAAATGAATTGATTTTTAATGCAAATCCTAACAATAATACTAAAGAGTAATCTCTTGCAGCCGTGATGTTTGAGAAGCAGCTGGTATGGGACATTTCAAGAAGCTGAATGTTAAAGACAACAAAACTTAAGTTGCTGTTGCATGTCGTACATGCAAAGACTTGTATATGTGTAATAACTTGTAAAAGCTTTTGATCCTACATTGTGGAACATTGATTGTACAATAGGATCAGCACTACACTGATTCGCCTGTTGAAAGGTAGGATTGCAGATTAGCATCCCAATGTTAGTTTCGAGTTTTTAATTGTAACTTTTATCTCCTAAAAAAAAAATCAAGACTTGAGCCCCATATAAAGATCTATTTGTAAAACAGCAATATATGAATGACTTGTTTTTAAACTGCATGAGATCAAGCATGATTTCAAGAACACACGACTGAATTACCTCATTCAACATTTAATTACCTGTAATCTGAAATAACAGAGGGCAGGCTCAACAGCGCTTCCATTTATTTCACTGTTTGAAGCCAACTTGTACAAATCTCAAAACCGTTTAAACAACATACTGTTTCCAACTTGAAGACCAATAGATTTACAAGGCAAAAGGCGAGATTCAAATAAATAAAATCCATAGGTTAAATGTTAGTTAGCAAGATGAAAATAATGTACTCAATTACCACTAGGTGGGAGTAATGTAATATGTTAGCACAACGCGAACAACAACAAAATGCCACCTGTTTCAACTTGATGAGCTTGACTTCTTTATAATGGCATGCGATTTCCAATGACTGGATGTATAAGGAAGATCAATATCTGACAATATCTAATGCTGTGAATAACAAACAGCTCTACAAATGTGTTGAGCTGTGACCACCTTTCAAACTGAATATACTGATGACTTACAGTATATGCCACATTGTACACACTTTTTTGATACACTGGACTGGCAGCTTTGGCTCCATTTTTCTAAACTGCGACTTGCCAGATTGAGTGACACATTTTTCTCCCCACAGGATCTGCTGTTTTTTCACACTTTCCACATAGGGTTGATTTAAGAACAGGAAATCAGATTTTTGACTCATATGGTTGCCTAGATCTGTTTTTCCCTTTAAAATCGACAACGAAAAGATAAAATCTGCGTCACAGGACTGAAAATCCAATATTCAGACACAAGAGAAAAGCAATTTCCACTCTTCCATTTCTACAGAAGAAAGTCATTCACAGACACAACTTAGGTTTGAAAAGAGGCTGCAGAGCATCTATATGAAGGTCTTTTTTGAGATAGTATGGTAGCTATATCCTTTTTATTTTTTATCACAGGCTATAATGAATTAGTGGCCTATACAAATATGTATGCTTGCATACAAGATTTTTAGCAATGTGTATTGTACTTGTATTTTCAAAATCTATTTCATTAATATATCTCCATGGGGGGAGAAAAAAACCCATTATTTAGTCCAAGGGAATGCAATGCCAAACTAGCAATACTGAACCAATGTCCTACTGGAGACAGTTAACTGGGTAAATTGTATGTAAAAACTTTTCTTCTTTACACTGGCTAGGGCAAAGAACCCGTCTCAATCACACAAGCACACACACATTCACAAAGTCACTATAGAAACAGTTTATCTGAAGGCAGAGAAGCATCCTGTCCACATGAGGTTGGTTTCATATTGCTGAACGCACTAATAGTGAGGGCTGAGCAACACATTCCACGGCATTGAAAATAAGAAAAATCACTGTCACGTATTAATAAAAATACCCACAAACAAGCCAAAAAAACAACCACCTTAAATTTCAGTTTACACATGAACAAGCTGACAGGATGAGGCTGGAGCGTTTGACAGCCTGCAGGGACATGGGCCAGAGACTTGGCAGGGGGGAGGAGCAGGAGTGGCGGGACCAGCTGCTCACCTCTTCTTGGGGGCTTGAGCAGTACGGGGCGGGGTGACAGGGCGTCCCGAATTCACTCCCCCATACTGGTACTTTGCTTTTTTCTCAGATGGCTTCAGGATCTGAAAGACAAGATGACGATGGTATTAAAAAAAAAAAGCCATCAGCAGTACAAAACCCACGTGTTCATCTGCCTGCATAAGAAAGACTGAGCTTGTTTACCTGAAAGGAGCACATAAGGGACTCGTCCACGCTCATCATGCCGCCTGCGTTGTCAAACTCCCCACAGTAGTTGGGGGCAGAGAACAGCGTCACCAGCTGTCGCTTGGCAAAGAACTCGTAGCCGTCTTCAACGACCTGTAGGGGAACAGGATGACAAGTGCTTTTCATTAGTGAAAACCTCAAGGTCCGGATATGCTAGCAAAATAATATAGTCAATGTTCCTGTGAAAGAGAAGCTACAGGAGAGTTAATGGATCACCTCAGATCAGTAAATGATAAGCGAAAGGAGTGACCATATTTTATTGTACCATTTTGATTGCTTTTGTTCCATTTGGATTGTATGCTTTTCAGCATGCTTTTTACGGTGCTCTTGTAAAATCAAGTTGTTGTTCCATTTGATTTCCCAGTCTAAATACAATTGTCAAACCATTTAATTCTCCACAGTAGCTACACTTACAGGGCAGCATGTGTTACCTGATGGGCTCGGCAGATGAGGTCCAGGTCGTGGCGGTTGAGGAACTTGCTGACCACGTCGGCCCCGAAGGTGAAGGAGACTCCCCGGTCATTCTCTCCCCAGCCCTGAACATCTTTATCTGGGTCTGACCACAGCAGGTCACACAGCAGGCCTGGCAGGAAGAGGAATACATCAGTAAACAACACAGTACTCAGACAGCAATGAAAATATACCAGGGGAGGTCCAGCAGTAGATTGTATCTCATCTGGAAATGAGAACATAATTAATTGATTTTCCATTATACCCTGGATAAAATTCCATCTGAAATTGTCTAATGTTCTTTTTTTCCCTGCATTTCAAAAAAATGAAAAATACATTTTGACTGTACCTTGATTGCTGATCAGTTTTGTAGATGTTTGATAAAAGGTTGCACTTTTCATTCAGATTTTATGCAATCTGACAATTTGATTTCACATTTTATTATCAATGTTATAGAGACATGTGTGTCATGAGATAACTAGCACTTTCCTGGTGACCCCATGTAAAAGTGGCCCTCATACGATAGGGATTTTGTCCCAGATATGTTCCTTCACACAAATAGGGGATACCAGACCTGTATCGGGGACATCAGTGGGTCTCATGATGCGTCGGATTTGCTCCATGGACTGCAGATCAGGTGAGAGACCTGAGGGGAACGGATGATGGTATTAAAGCACATCACACACATTAACAAGTTTCATTACATTTTCAACTCATTTAGAGGAACATTCTTATTACATTTTGACAAGTTACTACATTGTCTGGCAGGTATTACAATATTGGTCGCTACGTAACAGACACTTCACAAACCTCCATGGCAGCAGAAGATCTTCTCATCGATAATAGCAGCAATGGGCAGACAGTTAAAACAGTCTGTGAAGGTCTTCCAGAGCTTTATGTTGAATCTGCGCTTGCCTGGGAAAACAAGGAATGGCGCCAATTAAAATCACATAGAAATCATGATTGTAGGAGACTAGATGAGACCTTTAACGGCTGAATTTCCACATTCAGATGATATTTCTATGCCCTAAGGCAGTTCAGTCCCTCTTATCAAACTTCAGTATTCAGAGCCGCTGCTCCTTTGCGTCGAAAGGAGCCAGTTGAGGTGGTTCTGGCATCTTGTAAGGATGCCACCTGATCGCCTCCCTAGGGAGGTTTTCCAGGCACGTCCAGCTGGGAGGAGACCACGGGGCAGACAGAGGACTAGGTGGAGGGATTATATCTCCACGCTGGCCTGGGAACGCTTTGGGATCCCCCAGTCAGAGCTGGTTCATGTGGCTAGGGAAAGGGAAGTTTGGGGGCCCTTGCTGGAGCTGCTACCTCCGCGACCCGACTTCGGATAAGCGGTTGAGGATGATGAGTATTCAGAAATGAGGGGGGAAAAAGTCCTGTTCCCTACTTGACAATTCAAGGTAAATGGTGTGCACTTGCAACCAGTATAAATGACCGCATGCGTTTCCCAGCTTACACTCGTCATAGAAGCCGTAGATGCGGTTAATGGAGGCACACTCGTGGTTCCCCCTGAGCAAGAAGAAGTTTTCTGGGTATTTGATCTTGTAGGCCAGCAGCAGGCAGATGGTCTCTAGCGACTGCTTCCCTCTGTCCACGTAATCCCCCAGGAACAGGTAGTTGGCCTCCGGAGGGAAGCCTCCATACTCAAATAGCCTCAGCAAGTCTGTGTACTGTCCATGGATATCACCTAGGAGGAGTAACGACATGCTCAGCTCACAATTTGGTACATTATGCCGTTTTACATGTTTCAGTACATCACAATATCAGACATGAACTCAGCATTTAAGTAAATAGATGGGATTAAATGGAGCTGGATTAAATAGAGAATGTCTTTACTGTTCATTTGTCATTAGGGTTGTGATATAAAGTCACAACTTCTTCTTCAGCTCCACTATAACTGTTATTTTTTTAAATCAAAATATATAGTGTGATAACATTTGGTGGATGCTTTTCTCCAAAGCACCTTACAGTGCCATGAGTGTGTGTATATTTAACATGGGTGTCCCCAGTGGGAATCAAACCCCTGGGAGTGAAAGCACCATGCCCTACACATTGAGCTACTTGATGTGTGCTAAGCAAGGACATTGTTGAACGCCAACTGAATAGAGAACAAGAGATCTTTGCTGAAAAGGGAGATGATATCAGTCACTCTCGCTCACTCACACACGGTGACACCCTTGGGTGTCCCCATTAATATCCTCCTGCTCTACTTACAGTGCTCAGCTGCATGGACCTCCAACATGTTCAATTATTTTCCAAGGGGTTTTATTCAAAACAACATGCTTTTTTTCTTTTACTTATTTTGGGAGACAACATTCTGGTGCCCACCATTAGATAGACTTTTGGATTAGCTTGGTTTGGATTGTTCTTAACATGCTCTATGATGGAGATAAACACTTGCCTAAAACTTAAGACACTAAAAGGAGGCATCCTGGTGGGCCACACCATGTACTCCTGGCACCATCTGGCCAACAGCATCTCACACGTCATCCCATCGCTCTCCATTGTATGCGATAACGAAGTGCCGCGGGAAGGAAAATCTTTTCTCTTTTTTTTTAAGCTAAATGAGTAAGGAAGTTGCTGGTGACAGGTGCCGTACTCACCGCAGATTTTGAGCGGAGCCTCCAGCTCTAGCAGGATAGGCTGGCTGAGGAAAATCTCTCTGGACTTGATGCAGAGCCCCCGCACCTCCGCCTCGGTCATCTGCACTATCTTCCCCGGACGACATCCTCGCACTGACATAAGGCAGAAACGCAATGAGTGATGATTAGTCTTCCCAGGGGCAGATCCCAGAAGGGAGGAAGGTGGACTGCATCACTGTTGGTACAAACACGTATTAAAGACCTCCACCTTGTTTAACATTTGTTTCCTGCCACCAGTCTCATGTGATCCTAAGGACCACGCATTCACTCCAGTCAAAACAGGCTGTCAGTTCACTTCACAAATGAACGGAGGTGGGGGAATGAACAGCTTGTTGGCCCAGCTGGACACGTGTGAGCGAGGGCGGTGTGCTCCAAGTGGGGCAGAAGTCTGGAGGGCAACTCGATGGACCAACAAGCACGACCAGAACGAACACAGCATGAACGAGCTAGCTAGTTCGGCGGCACTGGCTCTAACCAGACTAACAAGTCCATGCAGGCTTTAGTGGGTTCTTACCAAAAGGGGGCGTGTCCCGGGTGGCAGCAGCTAGCTAGCTACCTAGCTAGCGATCTACCTTGCGAACAACAAGACCAGGCAACAACAAAAAAGAACAGAACCCTAACCTGCCTTGACTCGTCAGTGGAAGACGAGCAGTGGCCATGCCACACGGGTTAACACAGCTCTGACAGCAGGTTAGCACGCTAAATGGACGACTTCACCTCTCTCTCTCCATATTTCCTCATAGTGCCGCCAGGAAGGGAGTTTGACGACAGTTGAGGAAAACTAGATAGCAAGCCAACATTAGCTAGTAACGTTAGCTGCCACGTTACGTAGTTTTAACTCTTGGGAGTGGAAAGCAATAAACGCTAACGTTAGTTAGCTTACCGTCTGTTGAGCAACACGGATAAGGTTACGACATGTGCAAATTCATTTTGATTTATTTTCAGTTGCTACCTAAAAACAGAAAAGCGTGCAATTCACTAATTGTCTTGACAATGGCTACAGAAATACAGAATCTCATAATGCTACGCTACCTTCCAGCAATCGAGAAATGATGCTGTCAACGTTCAGCTCGCTTTCCGCCATGTTTCTGACACCAACAGGCAGACGGGCGAAATTCACCCCGAGAGTAGACTTGCAGGGGTGATATAGTATTACCAGACACACACATGGATCAGCCAATCAAACACCAATTACTGTGGTTGTCAGGAAGAATGAGACTGGACTAGACTAGTCAAGTGATTAATTGTTATTGCTTAATTATAAATATATATATAAATAGATGAATGCGTTTGACATTCAAATGACAATAAAACATTTGAGTAAAATATTAATACAATGAGTCCCTTCATAATTCTATCTGATCAATTCATAAATTACTATTTTATAAACCAAGTTGCAAAACCATTGAAAAAGAGGCATTTAAAGTTTACTTTTTTTATTATTAATTATTGTGTTTTCCTATACATTTTCCCTCTCACAATTCATTTGTTTACTGCTTTACTATTTGCACTTTCTGCTTAGGCCACACTTTATTATCATATAATTTAAGATATATAATTTATTATTAGATAATTATTAGATAACTCCTTTTTTATTAGGTAACATGCAGTCACTATGCCAGGCTAGTATAAGATAGTACAACCCACAGAGATGTAGCCCTAATTGGCCAGCTATTGGCCTTTGGATTCTCCCCACAGCTTGTCTGCACAGTCAGTAGGCTACTACAGTGGTTCCCAACTATATACTTTGAATTGGATAGAACGGACATCCCACTGTTTCGCCGTGGTCATTTAGTTGCTATAGTGACAGCAGATGTCTGGGAAGTAGGGCAGTAAAGTGTTTCACACTGTGGCTGTAACCTTAAACTAAAAAGAGTTAGCTTTGTAGCGTTACAAGATTATAATTTAAGTAATAAAATGTAATGACTTACCAACAGTAATATAAAGCGATTAAACCCAAATCGGTCCAACAATCCATACGTAGCCTCCCCGCTGGCAGCAGGGTGACGGAGATGGAGCAAGACGCCAGTTTTCCATCGCTTTTCGTTGTTGCTGCAAAACCTCTTGCTTCAGTGACTTGCTGTAAGTCGAGTTATAATGAAGTTATCCCAGCGTTCCAGGATGATCGGAGCGGCGGTCATTTTTGGTACACGTTAAAAAGGGCCGCCGCTCCGATCACCCAGAAACATTGATTTGAATGGGGATGTCCATTCTATCCAATTACAATTCTATGTTCCCAACCCAGTTCTCAGTACCCCCTGTCCTGCCAGGTTTTGTTCCAGCTCTACTCTTAAACACCTGATCAAATTAAGGGCCACACACTTTCATGCCTGCCCTGTTCAGGTAGAGCTGTCATTACTGCTCAACCAATCAGCATTAAGTCCTTAATTGGATCAGGTGTGCAAGTAAAGCTGGAACCAAACTGGTTGGGAACCACTGGGCTACAGCATGTTGATAACTGTAGTAAGCTACCACAATGGCAGGAATGGGGATCCCTCAAATTGAGCCTGGTCTGGCAGACCAAATGGGAGTGCCAACCTGACTGTGTGCCATCACAATCCTCCCCCAAACCCATCCAACAGTGGTGGCGTAGATCTGATAGACTGTAAGAGCTAGCATTAGCCGTTAGCCTGGGTTAACTGTTGTTTACCATCGGGGATTAGTGAGCTAGCTAGCTCCTATTAGCAAGGTCTACTTAGGTTAGCCTTACATATAAAGTATCTACACCAGTTTTTGCTTTGCCAACCACTAAAGTTGAAAGAACACTGATAGCGATTGGCAGTGAGAGTGGCAGTAAAATGTATCTCTCCAATGATATACTGTATCTATTTATATGAGAAGTATCAAAAAGTAAATACCAACTTTGAAAGCTGGCACTGCATGTGTTTGCATGTTTTGGTACCTGAGAGTAATGATGAGATTGGCTTTGGCTTGGTTTTCCGCAATGGCATGATACGTGGTTACAATTGAAATCTTTCAGCACTTTAAAATTAGTCGATAATCTTGGTTTCTTTTTGTGCCAAGATTTTACACATGACAAATTACTCAAATATATTTTGAGGCCATGTGCATCATTTGTAAAGATGAATTTGACAGCTTCAGTGGTGCGTTGGCTGGAAGTGGTTTATGTAATAAGCCTACAAGTCATGTTTGAGGGCAAGGCAGGGGAGGAAAATACTATGTTTCTCACCAGTAGGTTATGGAGGCGTTCATTTGAACTACTTATTTTTCCACTTATCAATGTGTAATATCGGTCATAACCACATCTGATACATTTTATAATCAAATTTTACATCTGAATTTTCATGTACTAGTATGCACGTTCTCTGAAATGGAAATGCAAAGGCCATTACGTTTCATTTCTAAAGGCTTGCCCAGCTTTATGGTTAACAATACTCTAATTTGAAAATTGAAATGCAATATAACAGCCTATTGTTCAGTTAATGTTTGTATCATTTCCAGTAAGCATTAACATTTCCAACAATACGTTTTCTTAGTAATGTTAATTTGTCTGTCTTGCTGGTGGTGTCAGCCTCTGTGGAATGTACAAACACTAGGAAAGGGTATGACATATGACATAGTTAGAGGAAATTAGAGGAAAATCTGACTTGTTTCAGAATAATTTGACTCATTTAATCTGAAATCAGTATTAATAGTTGTTAAAAAAAATCACATACTGTATATATTTAGATTAGATATGTCAGATATTAAACATCTGATAGGGCATGAGCCCCTGTCGTTTCAATGGGCACAACACTAGTGTCTCCATCCTCAAGAAATTAAGTAGGCTTGTTGAAATACAACATCAAATGTAACTCAAGTATAGGAGACATTTTATTGTTTCAATAAATAAGAACGAGTAAGGAGGCATATCATACAAAACATCTGGATTCCTAGTGGACAATCACCTATGCATAAAATATTGTACAATTTCTCTGGGTAGTACAAAATATGAGCAAATCTCTACTTAAGGCTACAACATACAGTAGACAATACAAATCCTTGCTAAGTGATGCAGTGCTTGTGTGTGTGTGTGTGTTTGCAAGCACAATGGCATTAAAAACCAGTTCCTTTCATTTCTACTGCTCTCTCCACATTTTTCTTCTGACGCTGACTGTAGGAGAGAATCAGCCAGGCAGCAGTAATGCCAACCAGCAAGCTGATGATTGCCACAACCACTAGCACCCACACTGCTATGGAGGAGGGACACTTGGGCACAGGAGCTGTTGGCACATTAGTGGAGCTGAGGGTGGTGTCTGCGACCGGAGCAGCAGTGGTGGTGGTCACAGGTAGACTTGGGAGGCTGTTGATCTTAGTGAAGAAGAAGGGATGAGCCTAAAAGAAAGAGAAAGTAGTTCTAAGCAGGATAGTGGAAATCTGAGGATCTTTGTACACTAGTGAAGATTCAACACAGGAATCATTTCCTGGACTGCTACACTCCTGGGGATTTTGTGTGGACTCCTAGTTAGTGAATCAAAGAGTGAAAATGTGGTGGGAACGATCTGTTGACACGACCATTGTTAAAATTCAGTACAAACCTATGACTGATCTATCAGACATGATTAGCTCTAGGTGTGAGATATAACAATAACATGACCGTCTTTCTGTCTTCAGTCAGTTGTAGCTTTGCCACCAAAAGGACAAACTGCTTGCAATTGTCAGAGTTGAGGAGTTAGCTCTGTTAATCTCCCATGCAGGCGTCATCTTACTGCATTTCTGCTTTATTAGAAAGTACACAGTAGAGCGTGACGGGGCACAGAGAGGGAGAGAGACCTAGAGGATGTGAGCTGGATTCAAACCCACAGCATCGCAAGTACATGGTATGTGTCTTGACCAATTCCAGAAATCTTGGCGTGTACTATACCTCAGAGGGACAGTGAATCTTGGAGCGGTCATATGTGAAGTTGTTGTAGGCCTGCTTCCTGCCCACTGGCTCCAACTGTTAAAATGGAGAAATTCGGTGAAACCACAAACCAGCACATAAACCATTGGGAAGCACTGATCAATGCGCCGCCTCGGTTTGTTCCAGTACGACTGCCCCACCCTCACCATGTTATTCCAGAGGCCAATGGCCAGCTGAGCGTGTGCTCGCTCGCTGAATTGGAAGCAGTCCACGGAGAAGAAACTCATGTCAGCCTGGCCTTCCTGGTGAGACATGAGGTCATCTCAGTATACATTTGATTATTTGTGGGCGGGCGCTCGCCTGAATACGTTTGTGTGTCTCTGTAACTTACTCCAATGTAAGGGACAAAGAAATTGTGTAAATAGGGTTGAAGGACAACAGTGAAGTCCTCTCTTCCATCATAGCGATCGCCAGACATAAGATAGTGAGTCTCAGCCTGGGGGGGGACGACAGAAAGGAAGGTTAGGTTGTTTTTGAAAGTGTATTTAAATCTATATTTGGAAAAACCTTTACCTGGTACTCCTGATTGATTCGTTTGATCTCTTCAAGCTCTGGAGAGTTTTCCTCTGCATTTATGACACAGGGACAGTTGGCCCTGTAAAACATACATTTCCATGAGTTCCCCCCTTGCTGAGATTAGCGATGAAGAGCTGATCCCAAAAGAGGCAACTTCTCATCTCGTATACCCTTGAACGTCGGGGCAGTTGTCAGTGATTCAGAGTTGACATGCAGCAGAATTGACTTTTCCACTCCACAGTCCCTGAATAACAATACCATGACCGTGACCGATCGAGTGGAAATAACTGCTTCTAAATGGCTAATATCACAGCAGTAAGGCCTGTAAGGAGTGACAACACATTGCTTATGTATCAACAACTGAATCAGCCATAGCTCTGTCACCAAAGTGGCACATTTCCAATGACTGCAAGCGGTACGGTTTGTCCCAACCACTGAAAGAGTTGGAGTCAGAGTGGACAGCAGAAGTCCTGATGTTGGATATGACTAGCTGTCACTCATGGGTAGATAATCAAAAAGACAGATCATCAAGATGGAAGGACACAAAACAAACCTCTGCATGAGGGTACAGCCCAGGTCGTTCTTCTTAACTGTTCGCAATGGATCTATCTGCAAAATCTCCACAACATTGACCAACAGCCTTGGTACCTACATATACAGAGAAGGAGAGGAGGGGCGGGGAACGGTGAGAGAGGTAGAACAATATGGCACACTGTTACTCACATGAGGACAGTAGGTGACATGAACCTCCTCTGGTTTTTAACGGAGCTCACCTCTTTATAAAGCATGTCCACGCTGAGCATAAGATTTTGCCTGTAATTCTTGGGTGAGAGGTTACTCTGCGGAAGGTATAAATGGCACAGTTTGTATTTCAGTGCCATGTCATGCAGGAATGCACAGATGATTATGTACGTGTATAGTATATGCACTTTAAGGAACGCTTACTTGGTCTACGCAATAACTGCAAAGGTCGTTTCCACCGATGAATATTGTCACAAGCTTCCAGTCCCTTTGAAAATCCACCTCCTGTGCGCACAGGGCATGAGCAGGAAAGAGAGAGAGGCGATTAACACCCAGGCATGCAGAGAGTCACATGGGTCACTCAGCGTCGGCGGAGTCTCACCTTATTTTCTCTCATGGCCTTGATGAGAGCTCGGACCTGCGCGGGGATCTCTCTGGAGACAGCACAAGGACAGGCGGTAGGTGTTAAGACAGGAGAAAGGGAGCAGAGTTGGATGGCAACTAATACATGAGGAAGTGAACCGACAAAAAGCATATGCACATACGAGGTCTTAGCTCCGGCTACAGCCATGTTGAAGCCCTTCTGTCTTGAGCCCTGGCCTTTGGAGAAGCCCTGGAGAGAGGGGTTGAACTTCCTCAGGATGTCTGAGGAGATACAAGGGAAATCAGCACAAAGTGACAACTGAGAAACAGAGGGCTGCTGGTTTTAGTCCTCGTGTCAGCTGGGGGGGG
>OMOT01014452.1:1551-11681 GCA_900312575.1 Acanthochaenus luetkenii | reverse complement strand
AAGACCGAAGTCATCCTCATTGGCACCCCCCATCAAACCAAACAGGCCGGTATTACCCATATCACCGTTGACAATCACTCCATCCCCCTCTCCTCACCTGTCAACAGCCTGGGTGTAAAGTTGGACTCATCACTGTCCTTTGATGGCCTCATAAAAACGGTCTGTAAAACCTCCTTCTACCACCTGAGGAATATTTCCAAACTTAGACCCTCACTCTCCCAATCTGACGCCGGGACGCCGGGACACTGGTCCACGCCTTCGTCAGTTCCCGCATCGACTACTGTAACTCTCTGCTGGCAGGCCTTCCCTCCAAAACCATCCAGAGGTTACAGTACGTCCGGAACAGTGCTGCCCGTGTCCTCACCAAAACCCGGAAAACTCAGCACATCACCCCAGTCCTCCACTCCCTTCACTGGCTGCCAATAAACCAGCGGATAAACTTCAAGATTCTCCTGTTGGTCTACAAGGCCATAAACCACCCTGGCCCGACCTACCTCCAGGACCTCCTCTCCCCTCAATCTGCATCCAGGTCACTTAGGTCTGGCAGCCAAAACCTCCTCGCCATCCCACGCACTAGCCTGTCAACCATGGGGCACCGTGCTTTTTCCACACTGGGGCCATGCCTGTGGAATCAGCTGCCAGGATCCATCAGGGCCTCAGACTCACTTGCTGCCTTCAAAACCAGCCTTAAGAGTCATTTATTTCACTCTGCCACTAGGGCCCTGTTTTGCTGCTCCTATGTTTTTATTACTGTATTAGTTGTTTAGTATTATTTGCTTAGTGGTCTATCTAACCTTGTATTTTCTGACTTGCTGTGAAGCACCTTGAAATGTCGTTTGATTTTAAAGTGTGCTATATAAATGACATCTATTATTATTATTATTATTACTAAAAAGGACACTAGGAAATTAATTGTTTATGTGCACGTGGATTGAACTGCAAGTGCAAGTAATGTAATACAACATAAGAAAAGAAAACAAATAAAGGTCCCATTCATATGTTTTGGTGAAACGACACAGTTCATGGCATTTGTCCTATTTAATTTGCTTTACTTTCCAACTCTGCCTCAACTAAATATCAAAGAATGTAAAGAATACCACTGTTTAATTTGATATCTGCACCAAAATGAAACTTAATATTGAAAAATAAGCCCGTTACAGGGTGAAAATAATTAAGAAAAACTGTATTTAAGATAAGATTAAGGTGAACAGAAACAAGAAAGATGGGAGAGAGAGGGGATGACATGCGACAAAAGGTCCCAGGCCGGATTCTAACCCAAAATGTTGCGGTTACATTATATGTACCTTGGCCAGCTGAGCCACCCGGATGCCACAGGCCATTCTAATTGTTCTAATAAGAGAAACAGTTGTTCACCTTGGCTTTCTTTCAACATAAGAAACATTTTGAATACTTTGAAAAACATGAGGTGACCTTAAATGATCTCAACTTGCACGTGATATGTCCAATTTAGAGGTAAGTTCAAGTCAACCCAAGTAGCTGAAATATTTTAAACACTGCTTTTGCCCAGGTCTGGCGAGACTTACACTATGTTACACTATAGGCAAACATTTCAAATCTGCAGCCATTTGTTGTGTCTAGACCAAATCCAACGCACACAACACATGCCATACACAATTACACACACTTCTACATCATCAGAGTTGTTCATACTATATCAGTTGAGATTGCTTAATGATGTGTCTCACATAATGTATGTGATAATGTATACCCACTATACCCAACAGTGGTTTTCCATTAATAGTGATTGAAAACCACACAGCAGGTTCAGTTGTATGCTGCATTCATGTCGCATTGGAATAAATGTCAGAAGTACTTGATAGTTAAATCAATGATTTGGTAGTCTGTAGAATTTGGTTGCTTGTGATCCGCTTGAAAAAAAACGTAACACACATCCACTTAGTGATAATACATTTCATATTGACTACATTATCCATCACACTTTGCGTGGACCATGACATAATGTGCATGTGCATTACAACGAGGGTGTGGCCTAACACGGAACCTGCTGTGTGGCCATTATGCATGCAGATCCTTGTGTGTAACATCCTAAGGCTGGGGTTTTACCAGTATTTAGCACTGACAGCTGTAACACACTTCTGCGGTTAGCTTTGATGATCATATGGACACGTTTTTTGAAATATGTCAGAGCCTAAATGAAAACCGTGAGTGAGCAATTCAGTTGGAATTTAGGCCGATGACGTATTCAAATGTTACAACCCTGAAATCCAAACACCTCACTGACTCCAATCACACAACTTTCTCCCCGGTTTTAGGCCTACACAAACAAATAGACACAAACACAAGTTCCCCTCTTGTGAACACATGGCCAACATGTGTTCAGTCATGTTGACAAGTGTGATTAACTATTATCTGTGAGTCCTAGGAGGAAAAGCTCAGGGCTCGCTTGACTGTTGAGCATCCTGGGCAGGTGAGAATGCCTGCAGTTAGCTAGCCAGCCATACTGCACCATGAAGGTGACGGCTGCATTCACCTAGCCATACTAAACCATGGCAGGATGCTGATATAGCATGGCACTGGGACCATGCTAGAGAACAAATTTCTTCCAGAATTTTACACAGAGATTATTCGAGATCACAAATACAAACATGAAATACAGAAGAACCGCTCCAGTCTTAATATCAGACATCTAAACTATTTAACCAAAGGGACAGGATGAACAATAGGCAGAAATGTGAAATACAATTATACATACTGCTATCTTTTAGTCATATGTGAATTTGCATTTGCTTTGCATTTTACAGCAAATTGGAATGAACAGTATGCATCAGAGTGTGCATGCCTGCATGTTTCATATTCTGACTAGGTGGCCCAGTAGTATGTATTTCAGTCATACAAACTTTACATTGCAACCATGTATAAATGACAGCACTTTGTGAAAGGGGAAAGTAGTAATCTCAAACACGACTCACATGTGCGCACACACACGTTGTGACTCAGACTCCTATTCACTATTCAGTTATGTTTACATGGGACAGTGGGGGAGGCAATTTAGCTTTCTCAAAAGCAGCAGGTCCACATACTCGAGAGGCGTTGTTTGTTTAGTTGCAGTGTGTGTGTGTGTGTGTGGTTCACTGAACTTATACACCCCCATTGACAAAGGATCTCCCACTCCATTTCCCTGCCTCCACTGTCATGATGCAAAGCAAAGTCATTCCTATTGGCTGCCTGGATGTTTGAGCAATGAAAGACAGGTGATCTTGCTCTGCAGGTATTGAACTCGCCTGCACCCATGACTGTTTGCACGCTCATCCGTTTATTGTGTTTGTGCATGTGTCCTTAGGGAGTGTGATGCAATAAGGCCGAAAGTGCTTCCTACTGTGTTATTAATAAATCTCTACCCTCTCTGTCAGTCACTCATTCACAACTTCCCATGGTTTCATATTGCATATAGTGATTGATGATCTGTTATCTGACTACAACTTGATTGTATAAATCAATGTTGTTTCGTTATCTGATCTACTGGCTGTGAATTACAAAACATTCATTATTTCAAGTCTGTATTGGAAAAAATGAAAATCATTGATTTGAGAGAGTTGGGAACCCTGAACATATTTCTACTCATTTTCTGTCCGATTGACCCCATTTACAACTGGTATTAAAATGCGATCTGTATCTGGAGATCCTATCTGGATGAGGAAAAACGCATGGTAATTCAAGGTGTAAACGACCACAGCATGCATTCGGAATATGATCGGATCTGCGACCGGAGGTGGTCAGGCTTGCACTGCGATCGGATCTTAGCGGGAGTCAGCCAGGTGTAAATGCAATCCGCACAGTTCGTGTTCACATTAGTGAGAAAGTGTGGACAGAATGCAGACCATGAGAACACATATAAGTACCAGGTGCCAAATGTATAAACGATGCATACGCCACTTTTCACACAAAAACAATCTGAATTCGTGAAACTGAAACAGGCCGTGAAAATGTGCGCACCTCTGCGCATATTTCACACCATGCCTACAGACTTTTATGAGTCAGCTGAGCTGAGTATGATATAGTAACGTCAAAGGCTCGTGCATGTGCGCACAATTTCAGGATGATTGAGATTTTTATAATGATAAACTACACATGAACATAAGTAAGCAAGGTTTAATAAATCTGATGAAAAAAACGTCACTATTTCCCCTTTTATGCATACACACATTGTTAGTCTTGAATCTACAGCGTTTTATGTATCTGGCCCCAGGTGTAAATGCAAAGGGGGGGATTGGATTGATCACTATCCAGTTAGCATATCTGGATACAGATTAATTTTAATACTAGATGTAAATGGGGCCTTTGTGAAAAGTTAAACACTGGTGCTCATTACTCTTTTATGAGAATGGCAATGACCTAGAGAGAACATAACAAAGACCAACTTAGAAAATACTAATAGTAGTAGAAGCAGACACTACTTTTCGCAATTAATTATTATTATTAATTATAATTTCACAGCCTGTGTCTCATAGGCCAAATTCCTAGCTCGCTCTCACTATCAGGTCAAAAACATACGCATAATGATTGAAAGCAGCTAAAACCTTGCCTTGTGTGAGTTGATTGTGTTGCCACACACATCACATCAGACACAGACAGGAAGACTGGAATAAGGTGGGCCCAAATAAAACCCTTTTACCTGCTTTTGGGACTGATTTTCTAGGGTGATTCGGTTAGTAATGCAGGCAACAGGTGCTGCAGTCACCCAGCAGAATCATAAACAACTAGTCATGGTTAAGGTGCATGGCAGTGTTAATTGTGTCAATACAGTCATAGCATTTGGAATACGTGGGAGGAAATAATTGATGGCGATAAATACATTAAAAGGACAACAAAATTACTATTACAAAGATGGCAAGACTGTTGGTTAGTACAATATCTACACTGGTTACAAATTAGGCAAGAGCTACATGCAGGTCATTGCTGGCTAATAACTACAGCAGGTACATTTTCTTGACATTTATTTTAATCTTACAATTTGGAAAAATTTAATTTTCATAATGACAAGTGGTCCCCTTCGGCGACAGGCATTAAATGGTGTCTCTCTACCTGCGGCAGTCAAAGAGCGCTCACACAGTCTATGGAGGTCAGCCAGTACACCCACGTCAGCAGATGCCAGACACACATGCGTGAATGGACATACACACATAGACGCATGCATATACAGCTTGATAACAAACATTCCTGAATGGACGCCGCATGCATTGCCGCACCAAGGCCAATATATAGCTTGAATATGCAATAACAGATCTAAATACCCACCACCCCTCTCACACACGTAAAGTACATATTTCCATACTTACACACACACACACACACACACACACACACACACACACACAGAACGAGAGAGAGCGAGAGCGAGAGAGAGAGAAAGGAATCTCACATTTAATTATAAACAGCTAGACATGAAAAGTAACAATAGGTCATATAGTCTCAACGACCCGACTTCGGATAGGCGGTTGAAGATGGATGGAAAGACTCCATCCACATACAGAGTGCACAAAGAGTGTTCAACCACACCATGCACAAATAATACAGGTTGTAGATGGTAAATACTTTTACCTTGTTGGTGAGTAACTGGCACACTTGAGGGACGTAGTCAATGAGGCAGCCTCCACTGGGGAATGCTGGGATATGAAGTGCTGAGGAGCCTCCCAGAGCGCTGACAAAGCAAAAAAAAAATGTTAGGCAGCAAACTAGACAGTTATCATACAGTTACTGTACAGTTACCATATCAATAGACTTCAAATATAGTCAGAGCTCAGTCTCATTCTTCCATTGCTCATTGTAACTTGACGAAAACAGACAACCCGATTATGTCAGTTACTTCTACTACTACATCTGTCTATGTAGTAGTAGAAGTAACTGACATAATTGGGGTTTGGCAAAACCAAAGCCATGCCATGTTCTGTCCACCACCAAAAGGATGATTGGGACAATTCTGGCCTTGTGTGAGAGACTTTGATCTCATGGAAACAAGTGTGACCTCTGGACCAAACATAATCTGAGCACTAAGAACATTAATTTGCCACTGTCCATAGAAGTTGCGGGATTTAAAATAAGAAAAATAAATAAATGAGTGACTCATGCCCTTGGCTTTCTCCTCTTTCCCCTTCACTCGTTAATTTATTCCTTTGACATCCTTTCGATCCAATCCTGCAGCGTTGCTCCATTCGTGATTAGTGCATGCTTGTTTAATCAGGAAAACCGCCTCTGCGGCTCCCCAATGACTAACCGACCGAAGTAGTCATTCCCTCTTTTTTTTTTCTGCTGTGGGGCAAAAAGAAAGGAAATAACCTGGGGCAGAGTTGGAGGTCTTTAGAACTGCACATTGGCTTTTAATGCTAATTATACTTTGTATAATGTATGTGGAGAAATTATTTCTTTGCTTTCTTTTTTGATCTCATCCTTGGTTGCAACACTTATTTGGGACAGTCACAGGGCGTTGTTATGTCATCTTAAGAGCAATACTGAAGTGGATGACTGCCGTTTACTAGGTTAAGCATGCATGATGCATGTAAATAGCATGCATAATGCAACATTATGTCCGGTGTCAAAGGTCACATATGTTGAGATGCAGCCCTGGGGCATGTTCTTGGTAGATGAGAAAGTGTATGATGTTGAAATGATCATCTGAAAGTATCTAAAGGTGAAACGGCATCATTGAGTCCTAGATCACCTAGTCATGATCCCACCAAGTCCATCACAGATCATCCATCCGTCATGAAAAGAAATCTTTTTTTTCTATGGTGTAAGGAACTGGTTTTCCACATTTGTCATTTTCACAGACTGAAAGGCAGCGGGGAACACAGAAGTTGTCCTGAGATGAATTGTGTAATGTTGAAGATACCAAATCGCAAGCTGTGGGAGTATTACAGAGTAAGGTGGAGCACATAATCATCTGTTGAGCCAAAACCACAAAGGTTTATGGGAAAAAACGATGACCTAACAAGGGTCAGCAAAAGGATGAACCTGGTTGTGTCCCTAGTGGGATGGGGCCAATCAACAGTGACTGGAGTCTTGACCGCACATAGGTGAGAAGTGTGTCCCGAAAAACTGGTGCCAGATGTTCAATGTGTAGGAGCTAGATGCTTGTCAGCTGATTTGTCATCCCTGACACATGGGAAGTTCTTACTGGTAGCCCAAATTCACAAAATATTGCCGAATTTTGCAATCACACCCATGGCTCTTTAACAATGATTCAAATACATGTTAACAGCTTTTACTCCAGATGATTGGTCCGAGTTCTGTTTTTTTTAGAACTGACACTTAACTGAATAAGTCTTCTTCACAGTGAAGCCATGCAAACTGTCATGAAGCTGTTTGCATTGTCAACAACCTTTTCTCAAGAACTCCAAAGCCACCATTTACAGTAGGCTTTGTGCAGATAATTAGCATTAGCCTTTCTCCGTGCTTCAACAAATGGTCGATTCAAAGTGGCTTACAGCAATGAGAAGAGCCTTTGAAAGTGGAAATCTAAATGATGCCCATCTATCCACCCACATATCTAAGAATAGCTATGTATCATTGAGATGGAAATGCAGACAGAGGTACAAAATACAGACGTTAAGACATTAAATTGGTGTGCTCGTCACTCATTCATGTCAATGGCAGGCATGTGAACAAATGTGCTGCATTTTGTATTTCAATGGCGTGCCTCTAAAACACCCGTTTGAATGGAGACCGATTAGTCACTGGCCTCCAATGCTGGCATGAAACTATTTGAGGTCTTCCAACATCACAAATATGACTTTTGGAGAAGTTCTACAACATGACAGAAACTGGTCAGGCAGTTTACTGCCTTGGTCTTGGTCAGACCCAATGACCTCAACTGGAAAACGTTGGCTGGAGAAATATTTATTTAAAACCAAAGCTTTACCGTGATGGGCCGTGTAGATGTTTCAATGAAAATGCACACAGGTTAGTGTCAAAACTGATTTGAGGAGTAACACCATCTCAAGGTCAAGTTGAGGGTGCGGATTAGACTAAGCAGTACATTTTACATATTCAAACCCCACATTTGAGCAGATTATGACAATCCACAAGGATGATATAAGATTAAAACAACTGACAACCAATGAAAATACAGTAGATGCATGTCAATCACCAATCAAAGTGATATTGCTGCTGATTTAAAAAAGGGGTTTTGATGCTTCTGTTCACTGAAGACATTTAAGAGATTGGAGGCATCTGTATGTCTATTTAGAGTTTAGGTCAAATGAGATTTCCCACACTGTATTAAATATAGTTAATTTAGTAAGTATATAGAAAACAATTAACAGGTCATATGTTCCCTGAAAAAGTTTAAATAGTGTCTGATAGGGCTGCTCGATATGACGATATATATGTCGTGGGACGCACATGTCTATCGTAGATATTTTCCTCTATCGTTTATATCGCTATTGCCGCAAAATAAGCCGCAGACCTGCTTTACGTCAGTATTTTACGTCATTCCCGACCGTGCTTTACGTTCTCTACACGTGGACTGGAAGAACATACAAACACGGAGGAGCGCGACACGGAAAGAAACTCCCCGCAAGATTCTGACAAGAACAGACCTCAGCCCAACCAAGACGAGATGAGGAACTTTATCTAAAAGAATATTTTGTAAGACGCACTCCGTATGATAAAACGTCACGAAGACATCAATAAATCACGAGTGCCATTACGACGCAAAGACATGGCCCTGGCCGATCTTCACCGCTGCGAGGAAGGGCTTCAGAGAACTGGTTACCACGCGTATATGGAGATTACCAAGCCAAAGTAGAAGAGGAGCTTCACAGTGTGTCATATTATGCTGCAACAACGTGTGTGGACGAGCCGAAAGACACAGCCGTACATGAGCTTGACAATACACTTCATCAAACAAGTCTGGACACTGTGTAGTCGATGTTGACAGACGTCCTGTTTCCCAAAGGACTGATGATAGCCAACGGTCTAAGGGAAGCGCTCCAGTCATGAGGATTCACCTGGTCTATGTAACCACGGATAATAATCAGTGCACTGGTACTGAATGACTGGACATGGCTACAGTGTTTTGGCCACTGTCGTCAACTAGCCATTGGTGAGTGTCTAACACAATATCAAACTGTTTGTCTTGTACTTGATTCTGTTTCTGTGTTTTACTAATCTGTAATTTCCTCTGATTGATCTTCAGGTAGATCTAGTTGGCTCATTTTCTGTAAAGTCCTTTGAGACAGACATGCTTGTGATAAAGGGCTATATAAATAAATTAACTTGAACTTATTTCAATGCTAAATATAATAATAATAATAGCAACGTTAATAATTAATATACATAAATAATACATGTACAGAAAACGTACTATATCGTGATATATATCGTTATCGTGATATTAAATTACCCATATCGTGATAGAATATTTGTTCCATATCGCATCAGCCCTAGTGTCTGAAGTATTGGTAGTGTTGGTATTTATATGATTGTTGGTATTTATATGATTGTTTTTATAAATATGTCACTCTGAAATGCGTTGTGAGTACTAGCACCACACTCTGTAGCCCATGGTTCCTTTGAATTTCTTCACCTTTCCTACAGAATTAAAACCACTGCTGTATATTAAACCAGAAAATTCCAAAATAGGCTAAAATAAAAGCACAAAGAAGATTATTGGGGCTATGGTTTGTAACAGTGACAGCCTTGCTTTCTTTTTGCAGGAATTACAATGCTGACTGATTTGATGATGAGACAATTCTATAAATGGCATCTTGTATTCTTAAAATCCCAGTGTTATCGGACTTTCAGTAGGAGATTTGAATTGACACAAAATCCCCTCAATGAGTTACCTATAGGTAAGCTCAGAGAGAATCTGGATACAATGGTGTTACTTCTTTACAGACGGCACCCTGAGGTGTCCCTGGCTTCTGCCTGCACTGGTGATACTGTTCTCAACACTCTACCCACACATACTGGAGTCATCACGCGGACATGCTGCCTACCACAACCCCTCTGAGCAACGCAGCCTACTGTATGACAGATGTACAGTAGACCGTGCACATGTACACTTGTAAACAAACACACACACACACACACACACACACACACACACACACACACACACACACACACACACACACACACACACTCATGCT
>OMOT01014390.1:5652-22968 GCA_900312575.1 Acanthochaenus luetkenii | reverse complement strand
CCCCCGTCAACAACATGGTTGGATGCTGGCTTTTGAGGTGATACATTAACGGACTAGTGCAGGTGTTGTATTTTAAAACAACATCACAATGATGGCAATGCGCTTTGTTCTCCTTCAATGTGAAATGTTCCCACACAACGCTCCTTTTCGCACGCTTCATGGTCGACTGAGTCTTCTTCTATGTAAAGTGAATTAACATCTTCAGTCTTCTTCTGTGTAAACAATGTTTCCCAATGCAGTGCCCTCTTGTGTTTAACTTAATGATTGCATTTCACCAACAACTCCCTTTGACACAATTGAGATGATCAGAATCAGAAATGTTTTATTCGCCAAGTAGTTTTCACGTACAAGGAATTTGCTGTGGTTGTTGGTGCATACAGACAACATAAGAACAATATAATAATAAGAACTTTAAAAAAAAAATATAAATATGTTTTTCTAATATCAAATTTGATCGTTAGGTTTCAAATGTTAATCGACCCAATTATTAACGATTATTAATCGATTAACGATTAATCGTTAACACCCCTAATTAGCATCTAGCCTTTTTCTATAATTTCCTTTTCCTTATAAGACAACTTACAGGAGATGGTTGTCACAATTTATAATGTAGTGTTTCTAGTAATGCCAAACACAATTAGTATGTAGCTTACCTGAAACTTTGCGCAAGAGGGAGCATTTACATATACTGAAGAGTGCTGGAATTGGAATTGGAGAAAATATTCTTGTCTATTTGTCTATTTTTTATAATGTTTTGGGGGGTGAGCAAAAGTATAAATATAACCTTTTATGAATTAGCATTCCATTAAAATCTAGGTTGTTCATGATCTGTTTATGGTTGTATGATTGCTGCAGCCAGTAATAACGCAGGGCTCGAAATTGCGACCATATTGGTCGCATATAGTCCCGAAATTTAGTCTGTGCGACCTCAAAATATAATGGGAGCATCTGCGAGTGTAAATAATTGTACTGGTGTGACTTTTTTTGTGAACGTCCCTTTCTCTGTACATTCGCTAGTATGCCTTGTGACAGTGACCATTCTAACCAATCAAACGTGAGTTTGAGGTTCTTACTTTTAATGCTGATTCTAGATTGGTTGAGATTAGCCTTCAATCACTCCCTTTCGCTAGCATTATCGAAAGCTAAAAAGATTAAGCGAACGATTATGTCATATTTTAGTAACGTTACTGATGTAGTCGCTGTGGCTCCTGAAACAGTTGGTGATGGTGATGTGGCTGCACCAGCAGCGAAGAAGGTGAACAGTTTTCAGAGAGCGGCTGAAGGACTTTGAATGTCTTAGGTATGAGAGTGGCGCAATGAACTGTGTACACTGTAAAGCCTGTGGGACGGAGATCACAGGTAACTGCGTTTGCAACGGAGTCGACACATTTTAAGCGTGAGAGCTTAACTAAGCAAGGAGGCGGCGCGAAACACAAGACATCCTGTGACAAAGGTGTGGTTACAAATAATTCAGGCTCGATTTGAATCGGTGTAGAGGATCCTCCTCTGGAGACGTTGGATGTCGCGGTCTCAGTGAAGAGATGGATGGAAGAGGGACAAGAGCCAGGAGACCAAGTTTTAAATCCTGGCCCCAGGAAATTGCATAAAGCCCCAGTTGTGGCCTATCATGCGTTTTTAAGGCTACTTTCACAGTTTTATGTTACTTGTAAGCCATACTGTTATGTTGTCATTTTTATCAATTAAAATAATATTACATATGTTGTTGGTGCTCCTTACATTTTGGTAGGTGCTCCTACATTTTTTGCTGGTGCTCCTAACTTTTGAAGTTGCTACCAAGTGAAAAAGTTAATTTCGAGCCCTGATAACAGTAAGAATTAGGCAGTCCCTCCAGTATTTTGTGATATTGTGATCGCAAGAGTTGACACAAATTCAACCAATTCTCACAATAATTGCGAGAGTTTGCAATTTATCCAAATCCTGTAATATTTCTGCATAAAATGGTAAAATCTGAAGAATATTGTGTGTGTGCTTGCAGAAAAGAGTGGATGGAGGAGAATGTGAATGTGTGAAAGAGAGGGTGCAACTTTATTTGTAAAAAAAAAATCCTGTAATTTCCGCAATTATTTGCTGCTGATATGCAGTTTTCGATCATTAATGTAATTTTATTTCAAAATAAGACAAAAAAATTAATCATTTTGGGCTGCAATAATCGCCAAACACCCTGCAAAATCCTACTGGGATATTAGGGTATTGTATGAGTTTCTGTTGATGAACTTGATTTGGCCTAGTGATTACAGTTGTAACCGCTCCAAGTGAATTATCTGTTTCAAGCGCTGCCTCCGTCTCACACACACACACACACACTGCTTAGTCCTGTCTGTAAGCTGGGGATGGATAGAAATCAAACAAACAGACAAAGCTTTTAGAGTTCAGTTTAAGTGAATTACAGCCATTTTAAGCTAATTTTATGTTCAATAGTGCAGCAAGAGATTTCTGATCCAGTTGCCAATTAAAGCTGTGTTGTTGAAGAAGGAGACCGTGAACACAGGGAATCATCAATAAGAAAACAAAAAAACAAGACTAGGCAAGCCTAGTTTAGCCAGACCGCAAATGTAGCCTGTGGGGAACATTGGCTGTCAGGAACTGAAACATTTGACCCATAACTTTCTGCCCATAAATGGTACTGGACCCTCTTTTCATTACATTACATTACATTACGGCATTTAGCAGACGCTTTTATCCAAAGCGATTTACATACCATCATATACCATATACATACTGCATCATCATATACATACCACATACACATCATCATACATTTTCATTTAGCTTCTAGGAGCTCGAGCTGTCGCCAACAAACTTGAGCATGCGAGTGTACTTGTACATTGGCTGCCGCTCTATAAACACTGCCGCTATATAGACCATAAACCTTAATGTCATCTGTACCTTAATACATCCGTGCATACAAGCAAGCACACACCAAACCTTAACTAAATGAAATGACGATAGCTTACCTCTCGTCTGCAGTTAGCTATTTCCAAATAAACAACGACAGCTCAAGGGTAAATGTAGATTGGTTATATATACTATATATATATATGGCCTAAGGGATTACGTGCATGCACGTTTCAACAATGTGGAGTCAGTTAGGGACATAGAGTATTCTTGGCCAGCCTGCTTAGCGGTCTGAAAATAACTGCCAATATTCACCTGTGTTTTATTTTTTTTAATGGGCTTTGTCTGCAACATGTTTAGCCTTGCTGTTCTTTGTTTTTTGACTGCTTTCCATCATTGTTATTGTTGCTATGACTTCCTTGCACTTGATGCACTGAGATGCCATAAATTCACCCTATTTGCCCAAATTTAATTCTGGTGTCGGGTACGGTCATTGGCAGAAAATCTTTGGGCACCAGAAGTAACAAATTTAAACTCTCATTCCTTTGGTATACTTCAGTATAAAGCTGTCACAGACTTTATATTTCAATCTGCTTCATTCTCTTGTTTTGACTAAGAATGGTCTTTCAGCTTGTTTCACATCTGAGCGTTGTTGTTTGGTCCCCATAGACTAATTTCAACACTGTTCTAACCCGAGAGAAGCTGAAGAAGGAACAGATCATCAATGAGCTCACAGAGCAGTTGCAGAATGTTACCCAACAACAGGAGAAGGACAAAGGTGAGAACAGTACATGCTGAGTGCTTTGAATGGAGGGTAATTATGTCATAATGGAAGAAGCCTTTGTTGTGTATTGATGTATGCTGTTCACGTTTAGATATACATTTAATATTATACAGTATAAATGGCCATAATCAGTTATCTTGTTCTGAATGTCTCTATTTCTTACTGCCATATTTAAAAGGGTATAAACCCCTCAAAAACAAGCTTGGAAATGTGTGTTTGGTCAATCATATCTCGGTTGTTACTGTATTAGTAGCATTGTATCTTATATCATTGGAAAGTATGTTCATTTCCCTTTACAATGATGTCCCATTTGTAATGATTATGCATTTGTGGGATGAGCTGCACAGCTGATTATATGGGTGGGTTCCCAAGTGAAATGTGCCAATGTCAAACAGTGTATTCTCCTGTTGGTATTGACTATTGTTTTGAGTTATTTGGGGGATTGGATGTGTTTTGAATGGCACAAATCCTGGTTGAGGAATTGAATGACATCCCACATCAACGTGTGACCAGGCTGGTGACCAGCATGAGGAGGAGGTGCCAGGCTGTTGTGGCTGCATATGGCTCTTCCACCCGCTACTGAGGCTCCTGACTGTTATTTCAATGAATAAAGTGTAATATTGCCAATATGTCTTGTTTATTCCTTGTTACTGATAGAGATTTGGTTGTTCAGTTGAGTACAGATAGTGGCAAATTTGGTGCATTCTGTTTGAGACCCACCCGCATCCACATTACAGAGTTGCTGAGCCCTCAAACAAGTGATTGTTACTAATGTGTTGTCATCGTGAAAGGGAATGAATGAGCTTTCCATTGATATGTGACATGATATGAACAGGTCACAAATAACCGAGATATAGGTGATTGAAAACACATTTCCAAACTTTTTTGAGGGGTTTAGTTGCTGTTCTATGAGGTTATATTTTATACTTTGGTCTTGTTTCTTTTTGTTGTTGTCTGGTTCCAGGTCTGATAGAGACTCTCTCGGAGGACCGAGCTAGCCTTATGCAGGAGAAGAAGCACCTGGAAGAGGAGCTTAACCGCCTGCGCAGCCATGTCCTGGTCTCCTCTGCCTGGACTCCTACCTCCACAGCTCAGGAGGCCACAGAAGCTGAAGCAGGAGCTGTGGGAGCCGGAGCCGGAGCTGTGGCAGCAGCTAGGGCAGTGCCTCTTGCAGGGGCCTGTTCCTCCGAGCCCCTTTCTGAAATGGACAGACTGGCCTCTGTGGCAGCCATTCAAGATGATGAACATGTCGATTCAGCAGTGGAGGCTAGCATGACGACGGTCCAGTAAGCATCTACTCCCTAATCTCCCTTAAAATATTTTTAGACAAGAATCAAAACACATTGGCTAGGTACTCTATAATTGGAATAATAATAATAATTTACTTTGAATAATTTGCTGCTTACCTAAACTTTGTCTCTATATTTTGAAGGGGAATGACACTGAATTACAGTATTCAGTCTGCATTTACAATGTAGAATAATTTTGCCTAAAGCCAGACTCAAGAGAAGAGTATGTCCCATTTCCTAATCTGTGATGTCGCACTGACGTGGAAGGTGGAGCCCATTTAGATGCAAATGTTCAAACAAGTTTTACAACCTAGTATGTAGCCATACCCAAAGCAAAATTATGGCAGACCTGAATGGGGCTGCATTTAAATGCAGTATGTAGCCTTGACCATCTCTGTTTATATGAATAAGAAATTGTTTGCCAGTACATGACAGAAAGAGTAAGATATCCAAACATGGACGGACAAAGAAAGGACATTTGACAGTGTAAGGCAAGCTAGGATTGGACAGTGCACATTTTTCTTGTTACTATTCATTTAAGATTTGCAGCCTAACTAGCATTTCACAAGTGGTTACAAAACCAACTATGCTTCCTCTTAGCTTTGTTGTCATATTTGAACCAATGTCCACCTTCATAATAAACAATGATGATTATCATCATTTAAAATAAATACCGTTTTGATGACATTTCTGAGTAATCTGATATTTTCTTTTTCTAGTGATAACGTCTTCATGTCAGAGGAGAAACAGCGGATACTCTTACTTGAGAGGGTAAATAATTAATAATAATAATTAATAATAATAATAATGTATCCTTTATTGTCACACACATGCACAGAGCACCGCACACACCTAGTGAAATTATTCTCTGCATTTAACCCATCACGGATCCCCCCCGGATACACACAAGTAATTGCACAACACACACATGCTAGGGGGGCCGGAGCAGAGGGCTGCCATTATGGCGCCCGGGGAGCAGGTGTCTTTGGGGTTAGGTGTCTTGCTCAAGGACACTACGACAGATTTATCCCCGGGAGGAGCTGGACTCGAACCGCCGACCTTGCGGTTGCGGGACGGGAGCTCTACCTCCTGAGCTACTGCCGCCCCAAATAGACATGGTCAAAAACGTTGATAGCCTTGTAGTTTATGGCTCCATCTGTTTCTTTGTTCTATCTGTCTAATCTGTATAAACTTTCTTTCAGACTTTACACATGAAGGAAGAAGAAAACAAGCGCCTCAGTCAAAGACTGGTCAGTTGGTTATCGTCACCACTTTCTTTTGAAAGGGTCTATGTAACTCTAGCTCCACTAGGTGGCAGTAGTATCAAAGAGTAAAATCCTGACCCAGAGGCCAAAGAGCTCACTGTAGATAAATAGATTTTTAAGAAGAGTATCGTTAGATTATGTCAAGTGATGCATTTTAGTGAAAGTTTCTTCTAACTTGAAAAGTTATTTCAAAAGTCTTCATATAGCATAATTCACACAAAGGGATTCAAATTAAATGAATGATTTAAGTCTAATGCTAACAGGGTAAAACGTATTAAACAAATCAAATAATAATTTATTTCCAGCAGATGCCAAATCAGACAGATAAGGAAGTTATCCATAACTAATATTGTCATGTCCTCTCTAACATATGTAACATTTCCGTAATCCTTTTCTTTGTAGATGTCTCAAAGCATGTCGTCTGTGTCATCACGCCATTCCGAGAAAATCGCCATCCGAGAGTAAGTTTACAAAATAGAACAAAATCACAGTCCCTTAAAATTGTCTTTCCGTTGTGTTTTTTGGCTTTTTTTGTATTCAGTTAGCACTCTGACCATCATTAAATGCGGTATAATTATGCACATTATGATTTAATTGCCTTAATGTGTTTTCTCTTTTTAGCATCAGGTTGCAGAAAACATTTTCATCATCCTTCTGTTTCCTTGTCCATCTTTTTATGTTGCAGTTTCCAGGTTGGCGATTTGGTTCTCATCATCCTCGATGAAAGGCATGACAACTATGTGCTGTTCACGGTCGGTCCCACCCTCTACTTCCTCCACTCGGAGTCTCTCACTGCACTGGACCTCAAACCAGGTCAGTTTCACCAAAACCTTTTGTGATCATGGCGAGCATTCTTGTTAATTGTTCAGTGCATTACTAATAAATACGTATCATTGTTTGTTGCTAAAATGGATTTCACATGTCAGGTATAAATTGAGTTTATTTATCTAACATGGATGATGTATGCATACATGTATTCTCAAATACAGTTTTTTGTCCTATGGGAGATTTATGTTTTTTTATGGCTACAATTTTCTTTGTAAGCCTGTTGACCACACAGTCATTTGTATAGTGTTTTTCTGAGTGTTCAATGAGTTTTGGTTTAATGAGTTCCATTTTTTGTTTAGCATCAGGGACCTCAAGACGGCCATGGGTTCTTGGGAAAGTAATGGAGAAGGAATATTGCCAGGCAAAAAAGGTATTATTGCACATGTTCTAAAAAGTTTCTAACATATGTTTGCACTGGATATTTAAGAGCCAACATACTGATATGGACTAAGTGTAGTCCTAGACTTGGGGGTATATTTAATCCATGTCAGTGACACTGTCTTGTTTGTGTATTGACATACTTTTTGTCTCACAAAGCTCTCTTTCCTTGTTTCTTTTCTAGGCACAGAACAGGTTCAAGGTTCCTTTGGGAACTAAGTTCTACAGAGTGAAAGCTGTTCCATGGAACAGAAAAGTGTAGTAGCCAAGTAATGAGCTAAAATGTGTATTTATATTACTTAAAATATTTGAACTGAATCTTCACACCATGAATCTAACTTGAAAATGGAAAGACCTGAACAATTGAAAGAATTAAGTTCATTTTCATGCTATTTTGACTTTTAAGTTCAAGATCCCATCTGCTACCACATTTTGTTTTTCTTTTGTTTTAAACCCAGATTTGTTATTGGGGACCAAATGCTATTACCTTATTAGGGCATAGCCCTATACACTGGCATAACGCCATTTGACCTGTGTAAATGGAACAAAACGTATTTGGATGTTAAATATTAGTTCTCATTATCAGCATTTGTCCTTTTGTGGAAAATACTGTCATTATCAACATCATTCAAATGAAAATATACATTTATTATAAATGTTTATGGAGGAATGTTCATGGCATGCATATTTATATATTTTCTTTGATTTACTTATCCAGATAAATGTTGTAGTTGGAAATGTAGTTAATGCTGTTTGTTACTCACAAATCAGTATGGCCCTCTGTCAATACTGAAATGTACATTATTATGGCTGACTGATGGAAATGGTCATCATTGCAATCCTTGAAATGCACTTTCAGAAACAATGCTTTTGTTGATTTGTAAAGGGAAGTAATTTGAGCTGTCAAAATCCAAGTAAAAAACAAAAAGATAACCGCACAAACTTATCACTATCATAGAATATTGATATTTAGAAAGGAATACTTTGTGACTGTGTTTAATTATTGGAAGACATTGTACATTACCCATCAAATCACACATGTAACAATAAATTACTGTATTGTAAAAGATATTAGAGTTTTGAAACAATAAAGGATTGATCCCAAACATTCTGCTGTCTTGATTTGTTGCTTCAACCTAATCAGGATTATGGTTGATACTCAGAAATGTAAATGATACACTGCACACAACCTTAAAATTATCATTAGGGAAAAAAATGTATACAAATGTTTTGGTTCATGGACAAAAAACGAATTTATTACAACAGTGACCAACTGCTAAATGTGTCATTCTTGAAATTAAGATTTCTGTAATTACTCGTAAAAGACCATTTTACTATAGCATGGGACTGGTGACCATAAGAAAATAACAATAAATAAGTAGTGTCTTTTAGGGCGTGTAATGTAAATTATTTTTTAATGACACTTGCATTCAGAAATCAGCATGGAAAAGCACAAATTATAAAAAGTATGTTCATTTCATTTTGAATTTTTGCTCTTGTGGAAATATTAGTTAATGTGTGCACACTGTTGCTGCAAACAGACCAAAAAAAAATAAAAGGTTCAAATCGGGGCCCAAGAACGGTGCGGCCCTCATGGAGAAGGAAGCCCACCAACATCACTTTCCCAGTTCACAGCGGGGAGCATAGCAGCTCTCCGCCGAGCACTCTACCATGTGGGTCTAGGGGTGTTTTAACAATGTTTAGCTCTATTTTCTCCATTTAGCATAAGCCTGTTGTCACATTTGGATGGCTCCTTCATAAATTGATGGTGTGATTCCTACAATTTCGGGACAGGCCTGAATGAGAAAATATGCAACACAACATTCGGTACCGAGGTGGCTGGCAAGCACCAACCATGTGCACTGGACAGGCTCTTAGTGTAAATGTTTACAACCCCCGCTGAGCTCAGTGCTGCTGGGAGTCACTCATCGGGCTGAATGGGATTTAACATTGCCATGTGTAATCTCTAGCTAGTTCCACCACCAAAACTGCCTTTGACTTGCTGTCAAACTTCTGTCCACACTATAACGCTGGAGGACTAATCTTCAGTACTGTATCAGTACATTTGCTGTCGATAAACGGCATAACATAACACAATATGCAGCAAATGAACTTGCAATGTATTGTGCGTTTTATTTCCGCTTCTGTTAGGCAAGATTGATTGCGCCTGGTAATTCTTAGATTTTGAGGGCTGTACTGCGGACAACTGATAGGACTGTACTTGATTTTATTTCGACACATGTTGATTACCTATGATTCAAGTGGTTTTACAATCTGTCGAACCCTTGGTTACGTCGAAAATCCCCAAAATTCAACACAGCCCCACTTCTGACGTTATCAACACTAAATCATCATGCAGAAGTTGAACACTGGTCTCTTTTATCATCACCGATAACTTGACCTTTTTTTACTTGTGTATGAAAGAATAAGTTCATCATCAAACATCAAATGTAAAAGGACAGGGATATTACTGAAGCTTTCAAATGGTATCAAAGAGGCATTATAATGGCTTTTCTTTGCATGTCAACATATGCTGGAGGCACTAAATTAAGGTTTTGAAATATCAAAATGATGTCAGAGACGTCTCACAAAGAATGCCATATAGTCTCAGATCTTTCCCTTTGTTACTGATATCTTCTGCATTTGACTTTCCATTTTCCAATATCTTTGACACTATACTAGATGGGGCTGCAAATAAACAAGCATTATTTGTGTAAACGTATGCACGAACTTCAAATGATGGATAAATGAAAATAAATGGGAAAGCCTTAACATAACATTTATATTTTCAAAATCTAAATGGAATGAGTGTGTTGAAGAAGAGCCAAGAGGCATTAAGGCTGAAACTGCAAACCAAGGAGTAAATCGACTTAATGCCATCACATTTCCACCTTATTCATGTCTAAGAAAAGGGTTAGGGAAAGAGATTAGGTTATATATCTGCTGTCAGAGACCAAGTGGAGAACTTCACCTAAACAGAATGATGATCAAACAGACATGCTTTAACAGACATGCTTCATAATCCCATCCGTTATTGTCCCCTCTCTGCCTTGACTACAGGTTCAGTAGAAAACCGTAGACAGGGGCAGATTAAATGTGTGATGAAATGTCTGAGAAATGTGTGAGGATACGCAACTATAAGGATGGTTGATTTTCTACCCACATGATGAACGTAATCACTATTAGTAACACGTAGCCACATAAATATGATAATTCAACATTTAAACACATTTATTGGGTTCATATTGGAATACATCACCATCCGATGGCATAGTTTTATGGATAATTACCGCCATAGAGATAATGCAGCATATGAAAGAGAAGCTTTGAGGCTTCTCCACTCACTGGGAGGAGAGTGCGGAGGTTTAGTTGTGTAGCTGAGCTCTACCCAAAAGGCAAATATGTGGAAAGTTTGGCGACAAGCATCCAAGCGTGTGGCTAACGAGATTGCATCTGGTGAGTAGAAAGTGTAGGATATGTAGCGTAACTATGTATTTAAAGGGCAAATTATTTTCACATTAAATTCAGAGCCACTAGTAATCCTTCCAAATATAGATACAACTATTTCATTTTCAGTAGGAAATAATTATTCAAATACCCTATACTGCAAATCCCATAGATTTAGTGCATGACACCATTTTTGATTTCCTACCAGAAAACAAAACGTCAAAATCGGTTGTTTTTATTTTGCTAATCTGGCTGCTCACTGACAAGTAAATAATCAATACAAAATAGTTCTGAAGTGTCTGAAAATAGACAGGCGATTGAAACTGTAACTAACAGCCCTGCATTTTCTAGCTGCAGTGCAGTGTTGAGGAAATGACACCCGCTTTGATGGGTTGTATAGCTTTTGAGATGAGCCTCTTTATGCTGCTTGCAGTTCCATTATGGCTTTGTTCGAAAGCTTGTTTACCTGCTGATAACATACACCGGTGGATTCAGGCGCACCGATCCAAAATCTGCTGCCAAAGTCACTCAAGTCTCATTGTACTGCAGGAGGGGAAGAATGAAATGTTCCCGCGGAGGGGAATGCAAATGCTAAATGTGAAATCAAACTATGGGACCAATAAGGGATCAGAATAACTTGGCCAGGTTTTATTTTTAGCCCAGTTGCAATGCTTTGCTTTGTGGAACACTCTTCACTTTATCTTCTGGGCATCTGTGCGCTTAGGTTTGCTCAGTGGAGGAATACGGTGAGCGTTTTACAGAAATGTCGATTATAATTTTTTCAAATGTCATGAAAAGAACACAATCGTATTCGGTCATGATGCATATTACTTAAATGAATTGAAAATGGCCTACTTGGTTGAACAAATACACGACTATTGCATGTGTCTGTGGTTATACTCAGTAACCAACAGAGCAGCGATGGATCGTAGAAACTCCGAAATCGTATATCCCTTGAACATTTAGAAAAGCTATGGTTTCAGGTCAAAGGCCTAGCCCCTCGGTTTGCATATTAAAGTGGATTTGCTAGACCTCTGTTAGTCATGCATCCCCATACAGGCAGGTCTCCAGGGGGCCAGCAGGGCCCCACAGACGGGCAACTAGGGGGCCAGGTGACCCTGTCTCTGAGGTTAGCAGGAAACACTAAAGAGGGATGGGCAGGGAGCTGAGGAGCCACTGAGTGCGAGTGTGCAAGGCTGGTGATGGCAGCTGTCAATGGTTTGGAAGGAGAAGCAGACAGATTGTGCGTTCTGTTGGTGCAGCCAGTTCGCCACCTGGCAGGCTTTTCCTTGTTAGAACTTCTTGCTGTTTCTGTTCTCGTCAGAGAAATGTTTTTCCTCCCATCGTCTGCGTTCAGGGGAAGAAGGATTTGTCAACATGTTTAAGGGTGTTTATTAAAATGCAGTTATGAGAGGATGCTCTGTGCATTGTGGTGAATTGTCTCAAAAGCCCACCGTGGTCAAGTGCAGTGCAACACCTAATTCTATGCACGTCTCCCTCGCCTTGAATGGTCGCCTACATGTCTGTGAACTACATGACCCGTTTTAGGTTATTATGGTTGCTATTAATTAGATACAGTATGAAAGAATTTCGAGGGAATGCCTTTTGGGTGACGTGAGTATTGACCTTGTGATGCATTATTTCATTAGAAAACTGTGCTTTTTTGTCGAGTAAACACATTTTAAGGCGTAAAACTTAATGATACAAAAAATAATAACTTTCAAATCCCATCATAGCTCTAAATACTGGTCCACGTTGTTTAGCTGTTAATAGAATGTAACGTAATGCAAATACAAACATAAACCATACAGCTTCAAAATACATTTAAAAACCATATTTGGCTGCCAGTCCTTTCAACAGAATGAAAAACTAATTTAATTTGATTAAATAAATACATGCAAAGAGAGTAGTGTGGTGATCTTGGTGCCAGAGGTGGCGCTTTACTGGATATCCTGGCTTGGGTCTTTAAGGGACATAAATTAACATGAATTAACACATGCATGCAATAAGAAACTGATTAATTCAAGTTATCAGTCACCTCTTCCATTCCAGGAATCTGATTGACAAGATAAAGTAATGTGCAAACTGCGTTTCAAAGCTAACAGCCTGGAGCACCCCTCCTATTAGTTAGTCATTCCCTCAGTATCACACCCGGAATCTGTCATTTCACAATTTTCTCCTATAATGCATATGTGCCGCTCTCACCACTCCACTACAGCAACTGCCATCTAACAAGTTGACAGAGAGAATGATACAATTCACGTCCAGTATTCAGTTCCATGTACAGCAACCATCTGAGGCAGACGGGTCAAGAATATGGTACATTCTGTTCTCCCTCAACATTCTCTCTCTAACCATTTTCCAGGACTCCAGGAAAGAAGCTAGATAAAGCTGCTATGGTGTCCTCCAAACACCTATGATGAGTTTCAAGGATTTATATAGGGCGTAAAAATAACTTGTCTGAACCGAATTATGCAATTTGTCCTTCCTTAATCTTAATACCTGACCTCTTCTCACACATCGTAGTGCATCTCTTGATACTCATAGGACTATTGCAGCCAACACAATGCCATAGTCAAGTGAATACTACTGTATTATTAGATGAACATTACAGGTGTGATGTAATTTTGGAATGAACATAATGACATTCTTAAAAAATATTGCTAAAAAGTTTGTAATTTGCTCAAAACTTGTGAAAGATCACAACAGTCTAAGTTCAAGTTCATTTATTTATATCGCCCTTTATCACAAGCATGTCTGTCTCAAAGGACTTTACAGAAAATGAGCCAACTAGATCTACCTGAACATTTTTTGAGAAATAGGCTAAATTATGTTTAGTTCTATCTATGATACCTATGATGTTTGAAAGCTTGGTTTTGTACATGTTGATGAGGCTTTATTTAAACAAGTCGGTATATAGTCTGCTTACAGCAAACTCCTTCGTTGATGAACTTCAGCCACAAGTTGACCTTTAACATCTAGACATGATGCTTAAGTGACGTGTTTGAATTCCTTCGGATGCTATGTATTTGCATGCGGGTGATACTCAAAGGAATGGACTACTTAGTTTGCAACAAGAAGCACTACTGTCAATTAGAAGACTGCAAAACCTGCCTCTGGAATATCACCGAAGGAGCTGAGGACAGTGTGCACAAAAGTTGTTCTGTTGCCTGTGAGCGCGGTGTCAGTCGGTCCCCGTCACGGTGGCCCTCACCGTGCACTGTGCAGGCCTGATGGGAAACCGACCGCAGCTCAGGACATGGCCTCGTTTGTTCACCCCCCCACCCCTGAAAAGAGTTATGCTGTCTGTTTCGAACGGACAGCGTTTTTCTTTGTGTGCTCGATCAAAACAGAGGGCAAAGTTAGTCAGCAAGTTGCATAGCTTCTGCATTCTGATTCTTCGAGCCTCTTTTGTGTGAAGTTTGACACAATGTTTGACACCGCGTTTGACCCGAACGGGATGCTGGAGGTAGGACCATTTTTCACAACTACAAAAAAGAAAGAGGTAGAACGTAATTTAACGGTCAGATATTTCTCGTACTGTTAGTGTGCAAATGTATCTACTGTAAGAACTGCACAAGTTAAAATGATCTGATATGTACCTATAATACATACAATGACTAACATATTGATGTGATTTGATCGGATCTATTTCCTGACACCAAGGCAATTTGCCTGTGTATCCCTGGCACTTTTTGTTATTTACCTGAAGGCAAACGGTATAGATTTTCACAAGTTATTTACAACAACAGTCAAGCCATTCCTCTGGAAACTAGGCTGCAGATCAAAGGATTGTTTTGATCTCTACTTAGCATATTTGTTTAACCTAGCCAGTGATTCTGAAAAGTGCACAAGCTTTTCGGTGATATGCAGAGCGCCCTTTATCCGTCTTTTTCTTCTGTTAGCTCTGGATTTTAAGTACTTTCTGTATTTAGGAGACAACTGGATTTGCCGGCTTTTGAAATGTAGTTGCCCACTGCTAGCAGTCTTGGCACTCGGAAATAGATAACTAGGTATGTTCCACTGCTAATCCTGATCGGCCTTGTAATAGTATTTGCGGACTGTACAGCGCTCAATTAGGGCATAATGTGCTATTTTTATTTCCTTTAAGTTGGATTAAATGTGAAATGCGACAGAAACGTGTTTCTTTTCCGATTCAATCTACTGTTTACTGTGTGGGTACTTTTGCAAAGTATCATTTCATACTGTCTCAATCGGCACCGTTCTGTTCTGTCCACACAGGATTGCAAAATGTCAGGAGAAAAACAATGCCCAAGCACTCTAAAAGAGATGCCAGGGCAATCATAGAATTTTCTGGAATGCTTAAGAGAATGCATATGCACACAATGCCCTAATTCTCTCTTACTTTGGACTGGGGAAAGATGAGCCCAGGTTTATTGAGAGCCAAAAAAGGGGGCAGATGGCTCACAAGAGGGATAAACCTGGGAAGTCATGCTGTAAATGTGTTTTACAGAAAACAATGAAAGGGGCGGACAAAGCGATTGTGGCAAAGTCCTTTGGAAAATGGAAAAGCAGCTCTCTAAGGTCCAGGACCATGGAGAAGCCGGATGAGCCATCTGAGGAGAGTAAGGAGGAGAGCCTTTCCAACTGCACCTGCGAAGCCCCACAACTAGGCAAGAAACCAGTTGGTAAAAGTACATCATTTTCTTATTTCAAGTCCACGCCACAGTCCTGTGGCTCTCAGCGTATTGTTCTTGAGGCAAATTGTAATTATTACTGCGGTGACTTGTTTTTTTTTGTCGATTTTACTCTCCGGCTTGCCATATCCGGTGAACAAACAAACCACATTGTTGGGCAGGAGAATTCCTTTTGAGGGAAAGTGTGTCTCCGATGATACGGCGTTGCCAGCAAAAGACGAAGAAAAAATAGCGAGCACAAAAACAGTCACAGGTGCACGGGAAAAAGAGAGAACCGAGTGAATGGTCACCGCGGCCCCCCAGGAGGTCTTTCAGTGTAAGCCAGTGCGGTGGGTGGACTTCTGACAAGGACATTGGTTAGCGGCCAGGTGGAGTGTGTAACTGAGAATGCTCCTGTTTATTCTTTTCACATGCTAATGTGGCTCCTATGTGACTTTAGTGCGGCAAAACTTTTTCTTGGAGTTAACAGTTTTGTTGTTTCAATAGCTGCCCTTGCATGGCGGCGTTACGCTGATTCAAAGGCTCCATACTCTTTCGTGTAGGTTAGGGACAGATATATTCAGTGTGTTGTACTCAAAGTGACATTTTAACCGTGGTAGAATATTTTCACTGTTTAAGGACATATACTTCATTATGGGTTCAGCAACGCTCATATTTCTGACATCAGACTATAATGATCAATAAATGCACACAGGTGCACTTGCCTGTTAAAATGTGCAACCATGGACACGAAAAAGAATCAAGGTTCACATTGTTGTAGTCGTTATATGCATTAGAGGTATGGGTATGGTTTTGAAACCTGGATTGCTAAATAAAAGCACATGACATGACATCGCTATGGATACCTGGGGGAGCCAGTTTTGGTGGTTGACTGTTCATTAACACGTATGCAGGAATGTATACTGAAGAGAGAAAATGTTCTACTAACTGGAGATATGGCTTTCAACCTACTATTTGTTATCACACACAAAAATTCACTTGCATCTGGCCTTTTTTTTTAAATGGCAGCCTTCTCTATTCTTCTGTATTCTTCTATACACTGCATGACGTGGACAATCTTCCAGTTACAGACGTTTATCTTTGCAACATGCTGAATCTGGTTTCCAACATTCTGAAACGAAAAGACAACATTAGGGCCCGAGTTCTGAACAAATGCACCCCTATGTGGACAAAATAAGAACAGTGGGGCATTTGGATGAAGCGAACAGGCCATGCTCTCTCTTTATCACTATGCTATCTTGCTAGTTTATAGGACGGGTTATCAACATTACAGTAAATATACTTTCAAATATATCTTACGCTTTCATCACAAGTGCAAGTCTAATGTCAAATCCAGTTCCACAAAAGAGCAATATGGCCCCACACTGGATCTTCCCATACCTTGTAGTGTAAAATCTGTAAATAGCATCAAAGGCATTGCATCTGCCATCTGCACTTCTAGGATCTCTTCTGCATAACCATTAAAACAAGCTGTCTCAGAGGACATCATTCGTATTTCAGCCTCAACCCTGAATTACTGTGTGTTCATTATAATTATAAGGGAGGAGTGTTGCCAGGCTCGCCTGCAGAACGCCAGGTGCACACTTCCATACCATTTTAAACAACTCAGAGCATTAACATCAGTATCTACATGCTACTCAGCTATCAGTTCACCTTTCCTGTTATGCTGAAACCCAAATCGGCCATCCGGGCATTTTGTATGCTGTAACAGACATACGGGAAGAAAGCACTTTGTAGTGTTCCATTTTTCCCTACGCCTGCTTAGGTTATGTGACTGAGCCATGCCACTGTGTGACATTTCCCCCCCCCCC
>OMOT01014382.1:1599-24085 GCA_900312575.1 Acanthochaenus luetkenii | reverse complement strand
TAATGACACTCTCTCTCTCTCTCTCGCTCGCTCTCTCTCTCTCTCTCTCTCTCTCTCTCTCTCTCTCTCTCTCTCTCTCTCTCTCTCTCTCTCTCTCTCTCTCATTAGAATGATAATTTCTCAAGGGACGTAATGAGGCCTGCGTCTCTCCTGTAATCTCTTGTGTTATTCATTTGGTCCAATTAAACCACCACAGTTCCCGTTTCAGCCACTTTCTCAGTGTCTGAATCAAAAGTGTTGTCTGTCGTAGAACAAAGATATTTTTCTTTTTTTTAAAGGTGGATAATATCTTGAAGCCACTCAGAGAAATCAAAACACATTTTTATACAATCAAAGAACATTTTCAATAGGGAACATGCTATTTAATATTATATATTTAATATATATTACATTTTTTGTTGTTGATGGTTTACTTGTGGCTATGTGTGTTCAGGAGCAAGAGCTGTATCAAAAGGAGGGACTGGGAGTGAATGAGGTGCATTATGTTGACAACCAGGACTGCATAGGTAAGTGCCTCTGTGTCTGTCTCTCGTACTGTCATATAGATGGAGACCCATGTTTACATTTCACTACTCATCGGGGACATAATTTCACTATTGAAAATGGTAGGTACAACACACCGAATTCAAATCTCCAGGCATTACATTGTGCACGCCGTAAACTAAAAGAACGGCGCTGTGGAGGACTAGATGGCCGACTTGAAACGGTGTCTCAAGGGACCAAAACGGAAGGGAGTAGGTGTACGTGCTCGCCCATGTGCATGTGATATTCTGACGTGAAAACAAGGCCACCGAGTGACATCCTGGGACATCATTAAGCCCAAGTTGTTGCCTTTGAGGACTTGCGCTGTGGAACACAAAACAGGCCGACAGAGATACGGCCATCTGTAGAGCCATAATACCGGCTTCTCGTGAATCCAGGAAGCTGGAATATCGACGTGTCCGAAGGGAGCAAGCGTACTGAGCATTTGTGGGTTTTCTGTTTGTGCCGTGAGAAGAAGGAGAAGCGATGTTTGCGTTGTCTCAGTCCCAGAATGAATCCTCGAATGAATGGGATGAAGTAGCCAGTGTAGCAAGGTGAAGTGGTCTGATTTGTATTTCAAAGGCTGATTATTCAGGCGCGGGGTTAACTGCCTTGCAGATGACCGTTTGGGCTTGGCCACTAATTCACTCGTCGGTCTTCGGGATTTATGCACAGGTGCTTGTTCATGCACATTTCCTAGGCCTTTCCAGGTCCTTTCCAGGTCCTTTCCAAGTCCTTTCCAGGTCCTGGGCTAATATGATTATATTCCAAACACAGCGTGCCGTATGAATAATTCAGAAATATGGCCTAATGAGCATCCTGATGAAAACGTATTGTGCCTTGAATATTCCCACCCAGACACAAACATTGCACAGTGGAAATGTCCAATACATCCCATACTCAGAAATGTAATGTTTAGCGATTTCCATAACCTCCGTAACATTATGGCCATTGTATTTCTCACCTCGCTATTCTCGGATACTTGTCAGTGAGGATGAATTGAAGTGTGTTTTGTCCTTTTTCCTAGAAATTGCTTCTAAACCATTAAAATATATATATATAGATAGGACATATTACAGAGTAATGCAGATTTCCTTTATGTGGTATAAACCAACCTGTTGCATGTTAGAATACCTGAAATTGAATAATTAGGTATTGCAATACTGCAATTCATACTTGTACTGTGCATTGTATCGCTGGACTTAAATGCGAATCGTAATACTGTAGCTTAAACACAACTGTTTCATTTGAAAATAATTGTTGTTTCTAGACCTTGTGGAAGCAAAGCTGGTGGGTATCCTGGACATTTTAGACGAGGAGAACCGTCTACCTCAGCCCAGCGACCAGCACTTCGCAGTGGCTGTTCACAGCAAACATAAAGATCACTTCAGACTGACGGTCAGAGTTCTCAGCTTCTCTCTCTCGCTCTCTCTCTCGCTCTCGCTCTCGCTCTCTCTCTCGCTCTCGCTCTCTCTCTCACACACACACACACACACACACACACACACACACACATATATTGTGATCATTCCACTCTGCCTGTATGTAACAGCAGTTTTGTTGATGACGTACGGCCACAGTCCCTCCCCTCTGTCTCTGTCTTTGTAGCTACTGTTCCTCGCTCTGCTATTTTCTCTGCAAGCATGAAATCCTTTTAGAAATGCAGCCTTGACATCAATTCAAGCCCGAGATTAGAGCTGGCTTGCTGTAACCACATTTTAGGGAGAATAATAACTCAAATGAGGACTATTCTTTACATGTAATGCAGGCAAAAAAGATTAATCATAATCTAAAGTGCTTGAATATGCCGTGAGGTCGAATTTTGGCATACGTCTTCCACACTTTGAAAAACCCTAAGTGATATCGAAGGCTAATCTATTATGGTGCTCCCCACTGTGAGATGAGCTAAATGCGTCACTTCAGAAATGTGTCCTATTGATGGTGTGCAATTGTTGTAAATTCTGTGTTGATTCATGCAAGTAAACATGTCAAATAACTGCGAATGAAACTGTTCGTCAGAATGTGCATGCATATAATCTTTGGCCTTTAATTTCACCATGCTTCATTGCTCCGAATGTTTCATTCTCGAAAACAACCCTCATTCCCCAGTGGTGTTGAGAAACACAGTTATTGATGGATAAGAAGAGTGAAAACAATACATACGTGTTTTAGTGCTGCCATGAAATCTGATTTGCTTTCTTCCTCTGCCACTCAGGTTCCCAGGAAGTCTAAGTTGGCCGTTCACAGGAATGTCCGGGATGATGAGGGCTTCATAATTAGGCATTTTGCTGGAGCAGTGTGCTATGAAACGGTAATTCTATTATTTTTATTTCGTTTATTTATTTATTTTCACATGTTTTTTCCCCCATCACATTTGCCTGTTATTTTATAAATGTATGAAAAATGACTTATCTGGTGTGTGTTTGAGGTAGATAGAAATGACCATACTAGCCACTAGTAAGGGGCAAAAACTCTTTAATGACTGAGCAAAGACTCCAGTATTGGCCATTAACTACAGTGCATGTGTGCCAATGTACATGTACGTGTTCCATGTGCATGTTTGCGTGTGCGTGTTTGCGTGTGCGTTCACAGACCCGGTTTGTGGAGAAGAATAATGATGCCCTCCACATGTCCCTGGAGAGCCTAGTGTGTGAGTCGAAGGACAAGTTTGTTCGAGAGCTGTTTGAGAACTCCAACACCGCCAAGGATTCCAAACAGAAGGCAGGCAAACTCGGCTTCATCAGCGTTGGCAACAAGTTCAAGGTAAACGTGAACGTGGAGCTTGTCATTTTCGATTGTTAAAAGAGGACCCCAAGCATAACAAACGTTGACGTAAAACCAGCTCACGTTTATTGCATGGCGCTACTTCTTTTATTTCTCCAGATATAATACAAATAATTGTGCATTTAGCACAAATAATTAGTACCGGTACTAATGGGTTGTTGCAAGGCCTAAAACAAACTATGCATATAAAACAAAAGAAAAAGAAGAAAAATAGTACACAAGTATTAATTAGAGGAAAACTGATTGGTGAACATTTACACAGGTTTTCCTGGAATTTTACAACAAAATGAAATTATACTTTAAGATAAATGTACAATATAAAATATCAATGTGAAATACACAGATTTGCTGTTATTAAATATAGTATTTACAAAAGTGGATGATATTGCGAAACACTTCACAATGCTCTATTATTTTTATTTGTTTACCTTTTGTTCAGACTTTTCCAACTTTAATCTCTAGACCTGTTCTGTGACTTTTCTCCTTTCCACTCTTCTTCTCATCTCTCTTTCTCCTCTTTCTCCTCTTTCTCCTCTTTCTCCCTTGTTTCCCTCTTAGACTTCTGCCAGTCTCCCACCTCTTTTTCCCTGAGAAAACCTTCCTTTGGTGGATAAAGCCGGATAGTCAGCTTGAGGTATAATAGAGAGAAGATGAGAAAGAAAAGTAAGAGAAAGAAAGAAATAATGAGACACAAAGAAATAATCACTTACCTTCATGTGTTTAGGCTGGGTGGTTTGTAATGTATACTGAATTACACTGAGACATGAAATGTGTATTGCTGTCATGTTAACACACTGCAGCCTTCCAAAAAGACTTACATCAGACCTAAAGAGTTTGTGCTGCATATCAAAGTTCTGCTGCGTTCCACTTTCCTCAACAAACTTTTTTGATTTTATTTGATCACTAATGCACCGGTTTTTGTTTTTATCACTCATGCATAAGACATGGACACCAGTAAAAAGAGTATGTGTGTGTTTCAAAGAACCACCACAATGTGTTTATTGTGTTACGTTTAATGACACATGGAAGCGTGTCTGAGATGAATATAATCTGGCAGAAGGAGTAGATGCGGTAAAGAAACAATGTTGTTAAAGCAGCATTTGTTTGTTCATTCATTCATTAAATTAATCTATGTATGCATTGTTTTTTTTTAAGCATGTTGTCCCTACATGACTCTTAGCTCTCTTCCTCATACATTTACACATTCAAACTAAAAACCTGTGTCACATTTGTCTTGCATTAGATACAGTGTAGTGGGGCTCCCGCTATCTCAAACATTACTGACCATTGCCTGGTACAGCGAGGACCACAATGGAAATAAGTCATTATGACTTTATTGTGTTTTTAAATTCCTTGATATCTGTCAAATAAAATCAATCGATCAATCAAAACAAATCATTAAACGTTTCATTTTCTCACACAGACCCAGCTGAACCTGTTGCTGGAGAAGCTTCGCAGCACCGTGAGTAATGTTCATGTCTCAATTTCGTAGCATCTTTTGTAGTAATTGAATTGTTGCTTACCTACTCAGAATCAGAATAACTTAAATCAACAAGTACAACACATGTATAGGAATTTGTCTTTTGATTTCACACGATGGCGGTAATGTAGAAAGAGTTTACACGTTGTTATTCAGAAGCCAGCTATTGAGATGACAGACATTGATCGCTCGCGGCTCTGAGCGATACAGCTTGTGGTGCCTAGACTGATAGCTGGAGGTTTCATAATGATATCCAGATGCTTTTCCTGATCAGTGTGTCTCTGTGTGTGAAGGGCTCAAGTTTCATCCGCTGTGTGAAACCAAACCTGAAAATGGTCAGCCACCAGTTTGAAGGAGCTCATATTCTCTCTCAGCTGCAGTGCTCAGGTAGGACCACAATACAGTATGTACATTATATAGAATAGAACAACGGTCCCAGTCCTTCTACCCAATGTAGCTGTGACGCACCATTAGTGGAGTAATTACATTACATTACATTACAGCATTTAGCAGACGCTTTTGTCCAAAGCGACTTATAATAAGTACATTTTGTCAACAGTTGTCAAACCAACCATATATCGCAGTCTTCATCATCTAAGCTTTCAATGGGAATAAGTATCATTCCTAGTTAGAAAGATTGTTTTGTTTGTTTTTTAGCAGGTTGTCCCCTTTGACAGTTGAACCCATACACTGAACTCATACAAGCGTTGTATGTATGTTTCACGATCCAAACATTTTTACGTGCTTGGCATGGCTTGGACATAAGCGCCAGGGGGGCGCTTGTTTTCTGTGCTCCCGCGGAGGACTTTTTGTCGGGGGGCCGGGGAATGTTTACAAATCTGTATCTAGGTGAGCAGTCAATGTTCGGACTGCGATACATTTCACAGGATTCATACTGAGACCGGTAAGAATACACCCTGAGCACATTCATCGTAGTTTTTCCAAAGCATTTCCGATTGCCCAATTGACTTCTATTGCAGCCCAGTGAGAGCCTGCAGGAAATCTGTAGGAAAGCTAAGGTCCAAAATAGCGAACTTGTCCTTTCATTGCTATTTAACTATTTAAACTGATAATCTTCCTTTGATAGTCAGTATTGCAAATGTTTTACCCAAGGTCAATGTACAGTAAAACCTCAGACAATCACGTTTCTGTTTATTGGCCCTTCATCAAGACCTTTCTCAGTCCTTTTTGTTTCTCTTCGTTAGGGATGGTGTCAGTGTTGGACCTGATGCAGGGGGGGTTCCCCTCCAGAGCCCCCTTCCATGAGCTCTACAACATGTATAAACAGTACATGCCTGATAAGCTTACACGACTGGATCCACGGCTCTTCTGCAAGGTGGGCCTCCAAAGTACCGGCTTACTTTGTACCTTACATAAATTGAATAGTTTCATTTATTCAAGGCTGATTTTGCTTCGCCCGCTGAATAAGACGAAGCATACTGCTGGGTTTGAATAATACGCTAATCAGTTTAAAGTAAGGCCTCAGTTGTGTAATTTGTTCATATGCAAAAAAGCCCACGGCCTCACTGGCCCATTTAAGATACGATTAACTAACATAAACAGTATAGTGCCCTAAATACCTACTATTTATACAATATTGCTGTGTCATTGAATGTGCTTTTGTTCCTCTTTAGGCTCTGTTCAAAGCCCTGGGACTGAATGACAATGACTATAAGTTTGGATTGACCAGAGTGTTCTTCCGCCCCGGAAAGGTACAGGAAAGTCAGCAGAATCAATCATGCCTAAACGTTGCAGGTCATTATGGTCATTATGCATAGCTTTAGACAGGAGAAAGACAAAAATACCCTAAACTGTAAAGGATCATACAGTAGCTGTGTGTGCGCTCACACCAATGTTCATCCATACATATGCGTGTGTTTATGTGTGTGTGTGTGCGTGTGTGCACATCAGTTTGCAGAGTTTGACCAGATCATGAAGTCTGATCCAGACCACCTTGCACAGCTGGTGAAGAAGGTCAACAAATGGTTGGTGTGCAGCCGCTGGAAGAAGGTCCAGTGGTGTACCCTGTCTGTCATCAAACGTACGTTACACCCACCTGAAGACAGAGGTCTTACTGTGCAGCTCAAGCAGCCTCAAACACACCAAGTATCCACAATGCACTGGTGGAATAAATCTAAGAATTAACCCGACTAATTAACCTGAAGTTAATCGCGCTCTGTGTTTGGCAGCCTCTACTATTTGTAACATTGATGTAATGTTGCGCCCTTTATTGTTTGTTACATGCCAGGCCAATATAATACACATATTAGCAGCTGACGTAACAATGCAACGGGGAGGAACTTTTCAAGTCATAGAAATAGTCCCTGAAATTGCTGATTATTAGTCGATTGTCAAAGCTTTTACAGTTCTTTTGAATAGTGGTTGGAAATAGAGAGAATTGCTCGACCATTTCTGAGGAATACCTACAGTATTTGTAGATGTGCGTCTTCTTGTATTATAGAAAAAAATATGAATGAAATAAATGAAATATGAAATATATAAATTTTATGTCCAGTATTTGTGCGTATAGGTGTGCATGTGTGTGTACCTGTGTGTGTGTGTGTGTGTGTCTCCTGTGTGAATGTGGATCATACTATATACCTTTATTTGAATCCAGTTCTTGTCTCACCCCACCTTCAACAGTTAGGAACAAGATGACTTACAGAGCCTTGGCCTGCATTAAGATTCAGAAGACCGTCCGCATGTGGCTGTGTAAGAAGAAGCATAAGACGCGGTGAGTCCGATTGTTTTATGTGTTTTTGTATTAGCTTGCACACATGTAATCATGGAGAGTTATTCCTAAACCTGATATATCCATTTTTGGGGGGAAATCAGTACCTCAGGTTTACCATTCAATGTCTCAAAAATATAGAGGGGCCAGTCTGTAATAAATGTGACCTAGTAATTAGTAAAGAGTTTGTCACTTTTCAATCACTCTTTATGGAATAAAACTGGTCATATAAACATGTATGTTCGCCCCTCTCAGCGTCGACGGTATGGTGAAGATTCGGAACCTGAAGAAACGGATGGAGCAGTTCAACGAGGTGGTGAACGGGCTGAAAGAGGGCAAGCAGGAGATGGCCAAACAGGCCCAGGAGCTGGCCGCCTCCGTAGACTCTCTCCTGGCCAAGATTAAGGTCCGCATGAGCAGAACCGCTTATGTTCCCCTCTTTCACAGCACTCGAGGATAGAGATGTAATATCTCCTCACACAGGCGAGGTGCTTTGAGTACGAGACAGTCTGAGCAGTTGCACATGAAACATAAGAACACGTTTTGTCGGTGCCGTTTGTTTTTGTCCTTTCCGGGGAATGTAAAATGTTTCCGCAATGGTCTGCTTCGGATTCATACGGTTACACACTGGGGAGATCCCAGTACAACCACAGTCTTCCTCTGTTGCGCGCTGTGCCCTTTTCGTTCTTTCTTTCTCTCTGAATCAATACCCTCATTCAAAAGAATAGAGCTACGTGAGGAAGAGGAGATCCTCTCCTCTCCAATAATGTAATTGAGGCTGTTTTGCTTGAATTATCAAACTTGGTTACCGAAATCCCAGCTCTCCCTTTGCAATAACCGCCCGTCTTATCGGACCCTCTAGGTAGAGCAAATCATCACAAACAGATCCACAGCACACCCAGACACCTGGGTATCAGTTCCCTAATTGTGTCGATTTTCTGGAAATGTTTGTCTCTGTGGCCGACTGTACGCTATCAACAGGCGTGATTAGACGGCTCTCTATTCGGAACGACGTCGAAGCACCAATGACTCCTTCCCCTTTCTCCGTCCTCTACCCCAATCAGCCTCCCCACCTCCCCTATGTCCCTCTGTTAGCCTATTAGCAGCCTCACTGTAGACACTAAGGGTGTCCTTAAACATTGCACCTGGCATGGCGTCGCTCACTGAATAATACATGAGATGCCGATGGGCTGTCATTCAGACCTCTATACATTAGGGACAAGACCGTGTCATCTTCCCTCCCTGTGTCACTGTTAGAGACTCGTTCTAATGAATCTTCAGACTAGGGTGACCCCAACACCCACACACACACACACACACACACACATACAAGTAATAGGCGGGCACAGTGTCAGTCAAGTGTGTCTTCCGAGTCAGAGGGCATCACTTCTGATCGAAAGTTTGCACAGGAGAAAAAGTTATTTAAACAAATTCAGGGAATAGAATGTTAAGCATTTGACACGTCCATTGCGTCCCATCTGTTTTTATTATTAGTACAGACTGTGTAACAATGGCGCTCCAAACAACCCATGGCGCTGATTCAGTAGTAAGTAGTTGGCTATAGAAATATGGAGTAGGTCTCTATGTCCGTGACCTCTGACATGGCGGTCCGCTCCGTCTCTTGACCCGTAGGCCACGGTGATGACCTGGAAGGAGATAGACACAGAGTACCAGGGGCTGGTGAAGCGCTCAGAGCAGCTGCTCTCCTCGATGCAGAAGAAGAAACAGGAGGAGGAAGAGAGGGAGCGGCTGAAGCACATCGAGGAGGACATGGAGAGAGAGAAGAAGAGGAGGGAGAAGGACGAACAAAGACGCAAGCAGGAGGAAGAGGACAGAAGGCTGTGAGTGGTGGCGAGGGATTGTCAGTTGATGTTTGAGAATGATCGATGAAGGATGATTGGTAAATGGTAGGTCAAAGTGTGTCGGTCTATAAGTTGTCTCTCAGTTTAAAGTGAAGGCAACTTTCTATCTTCTTTCCTTTTCTCCACACACCTTAGGAAATCAGAGATGGAGCTGAAGAGGAAGCAGGAGGAGGAGGAGAGGAAAAGGAGGGAGGAGGAAGAGAAGACCCTGCAGGTTTGGACAACCTAGTTTTATCCCAGGTTTTATTGTGACATTTTTTTGCTGCAGCCCCTTCTAAGCTTTATGTTTACTTGTCATGAGGTTATGGACCCCACTCCTCTACAGCAAGAATATTTTGCCAGAATGTATTCAATCCAAAATGTCCCGTACAGCATATTTGTATAATTGCATACCGAAAACATCATCACAGATATGGCAGCAATTGTATGCGATTAATAGATTCTATTCTTACATTGAAATTGGTGAGTTTGAACATGTGAAAATCTACAATAAGTTTTATATTTTTCACCTTCTCTCATTGGCCAGCTCTGCCTGTTCTCCCTTCTAAATGAAACATTAATTCCCTCCCTCGTCTCCCCCGGCAACAGCTGGGTCATGACATTGGTCATATTCCCAGGGGGTCGCCCACAGGGGGGGACGCCTTGATTGATGAGTCCACTTCCTGCAGAGTTTCTCCTTACTAAACTACTTTGTCCCTCTGTGCTACATCCTGTGTTTTATTATTGCTCCCCTGACTCTCATCTGCACCAACCGCCCTTCACATCTGCCCTTTATTGTCACTTTTATCCACCTCTTCCCGTTTCGTTCCCATTTTATTCTCACTTTCAATGCTTCGTTTTTTTGCTCTTTCTATTCTTGACTTCCCTCAGCTAATATTACAGTATCACAAATGACTGTGTATCGTTTTCCCTTTGCCTTTTCACTGCTCACCCTCCCCTCCTCCACGTCGGCATTTTCTCTCACCTCTCCTAGCCTCACCTGTGTCTGTTTCCAGCCATTTTCTTTCGTTTCCTTCATCCCTACTCTCAATCGCACCCCTGTTGACCTCTTTTGTTCATCCTTCTGCATACTCATCCACCTAAACCACACCAATCCCTCCTCTTCTACTCTGTTTCACTCAGTCCCCTCTCTTCCTTGAGGCCCCGTGCCTGATCAAAGCTGCTGTCCTGTTGGTGTATTTCTCAGACATCACACTGCCCCATACACGTAGCTCTTTCAAGTCATTTTTTGTTTTCAACTGTGAGATACTTGATACCAGGCTGGCATGAGCCATGAGTCTCAGAAGACTCTTTGCAACGTTTGCTTTAGCCCTGGCTCAACCCTGAGGGTGTCTGCTGTGACTTAGATGGATTTTTGTTATCCGCTGTCTGTTATTTTTCTCCTATGTCAAGGGTTTGTGCCCCCTCCATTCTTTTATTTGTATCCTTGCATCACGGTCTCTTCCACCCTAACTAGTCCTACAGCCAATTCATTACATTACATTACGGTATTCAGCAGACGATTTTATCCAAAGCGACTTACAGTACATATCATCATACTGTTGGCAGAGGCAGCCATGCAAGGCGCCAACCTGCTCAATGGGAGCAATTTGGGGTTCGGTGCTCAAGGATGCTACGGCAGATGTATTTGTTTTTTGCCCCGGGAGGAGCTGGACTCGAATGTTCCAATATAAATTATGTATTTGTTTAAAGGGGAACGCCGCTCATTTTAGGAATTCTTGTGTGTTATTCTTATGGTTTACAATAGTCTAACTGGTATTTGTGAACATGAACAACTGTCATATATTTCCCCCTGACAGTGATGTTAACGGTGACCGCTCGAGCACCGAGGGGGATTTTTCTGGGGCTGAGGGTACATTCTCTTCAGAACTGATAAACCTGTTAGAATAAAGCTCATTTGGGTATAACATCTGAAACAAAGACTCCCAAAACCAAAACTAGCATTCATTCATTGTCTATGGAGCAATTCCAGATTTTTGTCCTGAAGCCCTCGCACGTTTGATTTTTCATGCCTCACTCAGTGTTCATGTTTCACAGTTGAATGGGCGGCACAGTAGCTCAGTGGTTAGCACTGTCGCCTCACAGCAAGAAGATTGTGGGTTCGAATCTCCGCCCCAGTCCTCTCTGTGTGGAGTTTGCATGTTCTCCCCGTGTTTGCGTGGGTTTCCTCCCACAGTCTTAAGACAGTGTTTAGTATGTATATGAAATATGTATGATGTGGTATTTAATGATGTAGTATGTATACGTAAGTCGCTTTGGATAAAAGCGTCTGCTAAATGCCGTAATGTAGTTGTTGATTGGACTGTCCTAGACTCATTAGTGTATTTTATTTTATTTTTAATTAAGACTAGACTCCAGTGCTGTTATAAAGTACTGGGTTTGTACTTTCTATGTGCCTGTTGATCAATAACAGTGAAATGTGTGTTAGTTAAAGTTGTGCCTCCTAAAAATAGGAGTTTATAGTGATTCTGGGTCAAGTCTGTGAAGAATGTTCCTAGTGACCCTCCAAAATGTTGTTGAACATTTGTCTGCTGTTTCTTGACAAATTAACAATAATGCATTTTTTAGCAGCCCTACAGCCTCGATAATAGGCCTAATCAATCTTGAGCTCTAATTGTCATGAAGGGTCTGGCTCCCAGGGCGGTTTTTGTATGTAGACAGGATCTAGATTCATATAGATTTGATAAAGTCACATTAAGAATGGAAGATTCATGGGGTGTTTGTGCATATGTGCGTGCTCGCACTTTTTCCAGGCGGAGTTGGACATCCAGCTGGCTCTGGAGCGTGAGGAGCAGGTCCAGCGCTCCGCCATGTTGGAGCAGGAGAGGAGAGACCGAGAGTTAGCCATGAGAATCGCCCAGAGTGAGGCGGAGCTTATCACAGAGGAGGCTCAGATGGATGCAGGCCTGCGCAGGTACCATGTACACATACAAAGTGTAGTACACAGTATGCAGTACACAGGCAGTCTGAACAATAACCTCTGGGTTAAACACATGGTCATTTTCTCCATTGCACGCGTGTGTAACTGCATTTGTCCTGTTGCTGTGTTCTCTCCCAGTGATGAGTCTGTCTCAGGGCTCCCTATCTCCTCGTCCTCAGCCAGAGCCATGTAAGACATCAGCGCAGCTTTCTATGTCCAAGTTTACCCAACACAAACAACAATCACTCACTCATTCCCTCTCTCTGTCCGCTTTCATCTCTGCTGCCGTAAAAAAAACTTTTCATTTTGAGAAATCTACATAAAACCATCGTCAATCTAATTTGGAATGTACGTGTTTGTTTCTGTGGCATGAATCATTCAATGTGCCATTTGGAGTGATCACAAAACGGAAATCAAATCCATGCCGAATCATAAACGGGAGTTGGATTATAATGTACAACATAGAATCGTTGTTTCTCTGATCTTGATTGGCTCTTGATTAGTCTGCAGTGGTTCAAGGCTTATCTGTATCCTTTGTTTGCAGTGCTGGTGGACAACACGCTCATGGGCTTGACAGTGCTTTTTCCTTTCTCGTGCGTCGAATTTTCACATTCAGCTTCCCTTGTTGAGCATTTATATCCTGCGGACACATGTACCGTGTTATAACTGTCCGATAACTACAGAGGTATGTGGAAAAAGCAGTAGACATATACAGTCTTTAAAACGTTATTTTCTAATAGTTGGTCCTGTAGGTCTTAACTGACTTAATGTACGTCTAACAGAAATCTCATTAATGATATGTATCTATTTATCAAGTGTTAAGTCAGCTTAGCTTTCAGAGGAGACTGTCGTTAAGTGAGTTATTCCTGTGGCACTGATGGACACCGGGCGTCAAACTCAGAGATCAGGATAAGCAGCTTTTTCGCTCACAGTTGTCAGTGACCTCCTTTTGTGAGCTGGTCACAAGGGTGTCATCAACCTGATGCAGAAGATGATTGAGCACGAAATTACATTGAATCTCGTCGGGTGTCGGCCCAGGCATCCAGGGGGGCGTGGTGCCTGTCTCTCCCACTATTCCTGTGAGTCAGGTGACCCATGGCGCCCAGAGGGAGCACTGTAGTGAGAGAGCACATGGAAGCAGGCGTGCAATAAAAGCACACACGTATGTGCATGTCTCAAACACACACACACACACACACACACAGACACACACACACAAACAGATTGTTGCTCTGCCATTTGCCCATAATGGCTCTCCTACCTAAAGGGAGCTTAAGGACCACCAATAGGATTAGCTCCCACCCATCCCCACATTTTATTCCTATTTGCCTGTTGGCCCATCGGTTCGCTTCCACTTCCTTTTCCCTTTCCCTGCAGCAAAAGTTCATCCATAGCCCTTGGTCCACTTACATCACACACACCTGGGGCCTCATTAATCAAAGCGTTCCAAGTTCTAAATCTGTGTGAAACGTGAGTGCGCACAGTTTACGCACAAAACTGCGTACTCACGCTTGATAAATGAGGCCCCTGGGCTGACAAGCCTCTCGGCCAGAATGACGGATGATCCCAAATCAGTTTTATCATTCAAGTCAGTGTCAATTACAAATGGTAATGGGAACCTGGTTTGTGATTTGTCGATCAGTAATCTGAAACATTAGCACCCCCAGCTACGTCAACCGCAAATAGAGGAGGTAAATCCCACTGGTTGTTGAATTAGCAGCCTCAACTCAACTGCAGGGAGGCTGGAGATACGGCTGACGTTAGCGCAGACGTGCTGCATCAGTGTGTTAAGTAGAGGCAGAATCGTTCAAACTCTCTGCTATCAGATTGATTCACGTATTGAAAAAATGTTGTCTGTCACGTCAGTCTGCCTGTTAGGTTTCCATGGCAACGCACACTCAATGTGCCAGCTGAGGTGTAACATTAGGAGAGCTCCACAACATGTTGAAACAATAGGCTGCATGGGGAATGGACGAGCACTCGCTCTTCAGCACCTAATGTGAATTTAAGTCGCTGAGACAATGAGGAGGTCTTGTAAGAAGAGAGGCATCGGTTTCCCCTTGATGCACCACTTACGCTCCATATATAGCACTCTATTAATTATCCTATTCACTCAATTCATTTTATGTGTGTATGAATTCAGTGTTGAATTGTTTCCAACCACAATACCTTTTGAAAATGATCCAATATGATAACGTATCAAAGAGTTGTTGCTTTACTGTCGATGATCTGCTGTGTGAAGGCTTGAGCTTGTTTTCGAGGGACGCTATAGCCAAAGAACAGACAAGATGACAGAGGATATCAGAGGATATCTTGCTTTATGTCCCAGTAACTATTTAAAACTAAACCCTAACCGGAAACAGCTCTTGACATTTATAAGATGTTCGCTCTATCGGTTCGGAGATTGTGACGCGTCTGGCTGTACAATTTGAATCATATAAGTAGTGAAAAGGAACTAACCTGATGCCCTCAATCTTTTTCTGTCACTCCCACTCTGTCACACTCTACCTGTCTGCTCGCCTCCCCCTGTCGTCGCTCTCTCTCTCACACACTCTCTTATGTTCCCTGTTATCCAATAGGGGTCCTCAGGTGCAGGCGACCAAGGCTGCTGCCGGTGTGAAAAAGTACGACCTCAGCAAGTGGAAGTATGCTGAGCTGCGAGATGTCATCAATACTTCCTGTGGTGAGAACTCATAAACACACCCAAAGTGATACAGTTCACACACACACACACACACACACACACACACACATATACAGCCCATACACTTACATTTTCCCCATCTGGAGCATTTTACAGGAACGTTGTCCAGATGCTCCCCTACCTGCCCCTCTCTAATAGCCACTGTATACAGTACTCTGATTGGTGTTAAGGACTTTGATGTCAGCAGTATTTCAAGTGTTTCTGATTATAGCCTTGTGTTCTCTACAACCTATGTATTATTTTGATATTCCCTATGTATTCTGTTAAAGGGAAGAAAACGCACTGGAAGCCATCCAAACGTCTTCTTTTTCCCCATTATGTTGATGTATTTTGAGCTTGGAGTTAGAAGACTCCATCAGACTGAAATTATTCATTCATATAATGAAGCTCTAAATACAGTGATTAGGAATGGGCCTAATGTTTACCCATTTATTTAAATGGATTTTTTTTTTAAGCAAATTTAAAAAATACGCTTTTTTTAAGGGATTAAACTTTAATACTTAATATCTAAAATAAAAAAATATCTGAACGCAGATGGAATTCCAAGCTCACAATATCACATTTTACGTTTACGTTCCTGGACACAAAATAGCTTGAGGTCAGCCAACATAGGATGAAAATGATGAACGTGAAAGTCATACTTTGCCTTTGAAGTCCACTGTGCGGACCTCAGTTTCTGCTTGTTGCTGTACTGCAGGGACGGGCAACCGTGTGCCATGGAAGGTCAAGAGTGCCGGTTTTCGTTCCAACCAAACACTACAGCAGCTGATTTCACTGATTAGCCCACCTTAAGCCAGAGCGGGGGGACTAATCAGTAAAATCACCTGGTTGGGATGAAAACCTACAGGCTATTGGCCCCTGCGTGGCACATGGTTGCCCGTCCCTGCTGTGCTGACTGACGGCCTGTTGTGTGGAACAGACATTGAGCTGCTGGCGGCCTGCAGAGAGGAATTCCACCGCCGTCTGAAGGTCTATCACGCATGGAAGTCCAAGAACAAGAAACGCAACGACGACGGAAGTGATCAGAGGGCTCCGAAATCTGTCACCGATTATGGTCAGTTGAGATACTGTCCTCTAGTATCGTCCTGTTTCTTTCCTTTGCTTCCAGTCTGATGCTTGGGACAAATATCGGCACATTCCGTTTGTCCTGTGGATATGAGCACAAATCTGAATAGTCACCCATATACAGCCCGTAAACACACACACATGTACACACACACACACACATTATTTAGTTACTTGAAAGCTTGCCGTTCGCTCTGTATTTGCCTTCTTTTCCATACTTTTTCTGCCTAACACCAAATATTGGTGAGGTTGGTAGGGAATGGAATTGGATTCACTGCTGCTGCTACTCTCACTATATTTACTCACTCTTCTCTTTTGATATGAATGGTGTTGAAAAGTGGCCCCGTTTTGTTCGCCTCGTGTTTGGATCCTGTCCCTGCCTGTGCTGATGCAGCGGGGTCTCGTCAAGGCTATTTCATAAGAAGCTAAAGCCGCTTTTCCCAGCAGTATTTACTTAGGCATTTCCTGGGTCCTTTTTGATCTCTTATGGGTTTGAGAGCTCTGTGCGTTCTTTGGTGTTTCTTCGAGACCAATTGATTTGTTGTGAACACTCCCCCTAACTACACACTGCACTACACCCGTAACAATGCTACTCTAACATTCCAATGATCACCCCCTGACGCGTTGTCCCGCTGCAGCCGAACAGAACCCAGCTCCTTCGATAACAGCCCAGCATCAGGAAGTGGCCATGAACCGCCAGCAGCGCTACTTCCGCATTCCGTTCATCCGGCCCGCCGACCAGTACAAGGACCCCCAGAATAAAAAAAAGGGTTGGTGGTATGCCCACTTCGATGGGCCCTGGATAGCCAGACAGATGGAGCTCCACCCAGACAAACGCCCCATTGTGCTGGTGGCAGGTGGGTCAGCAGCTTTGGTTTGTATTCTGGCACGTTGTGCACGTACATTTCATAGTATCGCATAAGGAGAATACCTCTAGTAATGTTTGCATTGTTGTATATGCAGGTGTGTCGTACTTTGAGCTGTGAAATACAGATGCCTAATGTGATGTAGGTGTAACTCCTTGCTAAATCAATCAATCGCTAAATTAACTTCTGCACGCAGGGAAAGACGATATGGAGATGTGTGAGCTGAGTCTGGAAGAGACGGGTCTGACTAGGAAGAGGGGCGCTGAGATCCTGCCGAGGCAGTTTGAAGAAATTTGGGAACGCTGCGAAGGTATTCAGTACCTTAGGAATGCCATTGAGAGCAAGCAGGCCCGCCCTACCTACGCTACTGCCATGCTTCAGAGTCTTCTCAAGTGAACCAGTGGGCCAAGACGAGCGCACAAACACACGGGCTCAGGCAGCATCCTGACGCATGACTTGCAGCAGCACGCACTCAAACGCATACTCGCACACACACACACACACACTCTCTATCTCAAACATACAGTATAAACAAACACACACAGGTGCATACAGACAGGTGCGCGTACATACAGTACGATTTGTGGGATGGGAAATAAGTAATCAAATTGAAAGACGCTGTTCTTTGAATTATCTCGTTTTTCAGTACCTGTGTACGTCTTTTTTCTTATGTGTTTTTTTTCTCCTGTTTTTGTATTTATTTGTATGTTTCTGTGTAACGCCTTATTGGTGGGAAGTTAGAATATGTATTCACTCCTCTAGATCTATGTTTGAATGGAATATAATACATTTTCTTTGTATAGTGCTTTTCATAGTACTCAAAGACACTTTACATTAAAATAACATAAGATATATATATATATTTTAAAAAAAACTACATAAAATCAAAGTTACAGTATATAACGTCTAAATTACAGTGGAAAGGAAGGTTTGATACAGAGCGAAGCTAAATGATAAATGAGGGTGAAATCGCATGAATCATGCAGCTCATATGGGATGAAAAGGAAAATGGTGAGAAAGCATTGTCAGTAAAGTACTGAAGGGTTACTTTTATCAGCAGCATGCTTTCCCAATAGGAAAGCATACAGCAGCGATGGAACCAGTGACTAAATAATATTAGATATATTTTAGTATTACCCACTCAACCTATGGCATGTTTGGCACATGGCATCAAATGGGACAACAATCCTGTGACGACTGCATTTCTTCTTTTTAATTGCTGCAAAGGAAATAACATTTATATTACTCAATTTAGTGACCATGTATTTTTGCTCCAAGAATGCACTTTTTAAGAGAGATGCGTGCATTTAAAGCAGTGCTGGATTGATTAGCATCTACGTTTTGTCTTTTCATCCATCCATCCATTTTCTTGGCGCTTATCCAGATCGGGTTGTGGTGGCAACGGGGCATGTTTTGTCTTTTCTTAGAGAAAATCAGCGCACTCTCTGTTCACTGTTGAAATTATTGAAAAAGCAAACCTTAACTATACATTTGTTTTCAACATCATGTTTGCTGGTTTGAGGGTTTGGGTTGTTTTACAATGTACTTTTTGTGTGGGTTTTTTCGGCAATATCTAAGTTGATTACTTGACCCCTCTGTTTCTTAAGTTCTACGATGTCAATCATTGTTTTGATGGACAGTCATGTAACGACAGTCATATCTTTGTTTTTAGGCTTATACTCATTTAGAGAAAGATTGCTGACTATATCTGATTTAATTTCATGTTTTCCCTCTATTGTATGTTGGTCTTTGCACTGGAATACAGTACAAAATAAATGTACCGTATGCCACCATATTTTTCATTGTTTCTTTTACTAAGGTACTGTAGAACTGAACTGAACAACAGGTTAATTCCTAAACATGGCAACGAAAGCCAGTTAGTGGTCAGTGCTTCCAAAATGTCTTAGACATCCTAATGACAATAGCAGCTTACATGATAACTGAGTAGATTAATTGAATAACAAAGGCTACTGTCCTGCTGATGTCATTCACAGTTAATATAAAGGCATCACTGAGCAGAGGCAGGCATCCGGTAAATGGTCAACTGGATTAAAAGAAGATTCAAAGTGTTTATCTTCTCAATATTGTATTAATACTAATACCAATACATAATTAATAGTAAAACACTGATGCGTAGATGTGACTTTGATTTGACTGCTAACACCTTTTGATCTTACCAAGATGGCCGTCTGTGGTGATGGAATACTAACTTCAGTCGCAACAGTAAATCAGTAAATATCCTTTGATCGTGATTCATCTGGATCAGTTGGACCTAAGTTACTTTGAGCTGTGAAATACAAAGAAGAAACGAGGCATATTACAATTTTAATGCCAAAAAAAAACCACATTTTATTCTTTGCTCTTAAATGTAAAATAAAGTCCACGTCCTCCATGTGTGTTTTGTTATTACCCAACTCTCAAATCACAAATGATTAGTGGGAGTAGTTATTTATAATAGCACAGACGTCTTTTCTTTCCTACTGATGGAAATACAGCGGCCAATATTTGCTGATCAATTCTTTCGCCTAAATCAAATATATCACAACTATAAATGATATATAATGACCAAAGTCAACAGCTTATACATTTGTTCTCTTTTTGGGACACAGAACAATGGTCAACAATAGCATTAAAATGATATACAGCATTGCACAGTCTACACTTAAGATACCACCACGTGTATCAATTTGTAAATCATAAATACCTCATTGTGAGGAAAGAACGACCTTTACCAAGGGTATACAGGAAATGTTCCTACCGTTCAATATACAATATAAGTATTAGGGTCCACTTAAAAACAACTGTAGTATCCATAGCTCTCTGTCTAACATGACACAACTATGAACAGTTAATCTCAATCACGTTGAACATGGTCACCGTTTGATCGTGCCACGGGAGTCCGTCCTCATGTCGCGTAAAACCGGGTGTCCCAAATACAGTTTAACAGCAACTGAAGTCTTTTCTTCCTCACGCGTTGCACCGTGTCACTGTTGTTGGCCGATCCTCGGACGAACGAGGTGTCGTCAAAGAACTGTCTCTTCAAAACATACATTATCTGGCGCCCTTAAAAGGCGGCATGCTCTGCACTCATTTGGCGGTCGCCACGTCTAGAGGAGAAAAGAGCGGAAATGAGAATAACTAATGTAATGTAGAATTATACACCGAATGTATAAAATATTAGGGGTATCTCCCTGATAATGAGTTGCAGCCCCTTTCGCATCTCAGTTGTCTCAAAGCTTAAAAATCCTTGTCTGACTTGTCTGCTTCTCTTATCTCCTCCTTTGTGATTGGTGGGGATTTATTAAGGGAAACATATAAGGGATAATGGCCTTTACTAGGATTCATCTCGTCAGTGTACTTCATGAAAAGAGTAAGTGTCCCGATTATTTTGTACATTCAGTGGTAAATACAGTTAATAGAAAATACCGTTGTATTACCTACAAGTAATTAGCATAATATAAATCATCAAATACATTTAGACAAACTCAAAAAAGCACCCAAAGCAAAAATGGAATTACTTCTTTTTTTTTCATTGCTATTAGCAGACACTGCAGAGACCTAGTTTGCATACTTAAATCATTCATGAATATTCAACACCCACAAGTCATGCGCCATGTGCTTAAGGTTATATAACATCTTTCCGTAAATCAAGTTAGAATTTTGATTTTCCCATGATTTAATTATTTCTATATTCAATTAATACTCAAGAGTCAACAGTGATTTGGTTTGTGAGTGAAACATCAGAATGGGCTTCATGCACAGATACTTTACCTTTGCACGCATCATAGAGCTGGAAAATATTTGACGTAATGATTATTGAATATGAGCAACACTTACACAATAGAATACGGTGCAGTTTATAAACCAAATTGGAAGGTTCTAGAGTGTGACCTCACTTGAGATTATTGTAAAAGTTCAGCCTGTCTCTTATATCAGCTGCAAAACGTATACCGAGCTTCACTTTTTGGTCCTCACCTCATTGTGTGGTATGCAGTGATGGAAGTCCACCATTTCAGAGACTAACCTTTTGGATCTTGTTGCGTAGAGTTGTCTGGGGATCTATGGAGAAAGGAGTAGACAGGCACAGCGATCACAGTGCGGATCATTAAAATATTACCGGAAGCGTTTTAAGGAGGTGAGCAAATTGCTACGGAAGCATTATTCCGATGGAAGGCGTTGCTAGGAAGAGGTTCTACTAAAATAAAGACGCTAAGTGTTATACAGCTACTACTGCACAGCTCAATGTTAAACCCATACATCCTCGCTGGATTTGGCATGGAGTATCTAAACAACTCTGACTCGTGCTTCCCTTAAATGGACTAAAGATGTGTTTGATCTTCTAGATCAAGGTTTCTGATCTTCTGACGGTGCCTGGAGATCTACATGGCTGTGTGGATGGGCTATGTGTGAAACCTTGATTCAGTTATCAACTTTTGTCTGACCTGTCTTCCAAAGGTATTATCACACATTGTATTATGATCATTTTAACAATAAAAGCACATTTAGAAAAACATCCCATTGATTATGAAATGTCAAAAAAATGAAGATTAAAATGAAATGATTTGGTGAGATTTTGTTAAAGCGTAATAAGATTATATTAGTTGAAGGTTCAATGTTAGTATTCTAGCCAGCCAATTGTGCTGTACAGCACACTACAGATTACCTCAATACTTAGATGTATATTTTCAATTGAGGCAAAAGTGTCTTGCTCAGACTGGTGGGATTGGGAAGAACCCGATGGATATTGTAATGTAGATACTTGAGTTAAGACACCGTCGTCAGTCTCAAAAACGGGGTTCTCAGAGGCATAGGGAGCAAGGGTGTGCCTACAACGTAAAGCAGATTGGGTCGCGAATAAAAATGCTTTTAAAACAACACCAAACAACATCAACTGTTGTAGATCAAAACTCTACAACCAAGGGAAAAGGTTCAAACGGTCTTGCTTACACCAGAGTCACAGCCTTACTGGTCCGAGGACATTTCTTGTTTATGAATATCAAAATGCCAATGATGGCACAAACAAGGCAGAGGCTTCCCACAAGGCAGATTATAATACGCGGAGGGTCCAAAGGCGTTGACACCAGCTCATTGCAGCGTTCTCCATGGTAGTGCCAGTATTTACCTACGGGGCATCTATAACGGTTGAGAGAAAGGCAGGTCAAGGAAGAGTCACTCAGTGTACAGCACATAACACGATTACATCGAATACAATAGGAACCGTGCCGAGGAACAATACAGTCATGCGGTTCATCTCCGCTTTTGCCTGTTGGCTGCCGGTACCTGCAGGTGGCTCCGTGCCCTGGGATGATTTCACAGTGGCCTCCGTTGAGGCAGTAGTCGGGCTGCAGGGCGCAGGTGCTCTGACACGGCAGGCCGTCCGCCGCGCTGTAGCCGGGATCACACAGACACTCTGCGTCGCCCGTCCAACTGTTTACCGCGCAGCGTGAAAACGCATTGCAGGCCAGGAATTTACAGGGGTCTGCTTGGTCAGCTGGAAAAAGATCAAAGGGGGGGAGGAGGAGCAGGAGGGGAGGAGAAAGGAGGAGCAGGGC
>OMOT01014340.1:2252-16749 GCA_900312575.1 Acanthochaenus luetkenii | reverse complement strand
CGCTCTGCCAGCAAGATGGCAAACACGTTTCTGGCGCGGTCCTCGTGTGTCTTCTTGAGAGAAACGTAAAGAGTAATAGAGCTTCTGGGGGCCTTCTCCGTTCACCGGGGACTTGGTCCAGCATCGTGTGGCTAGGAAAATTGGTGGGGGATGTACGGTGCGACAGGTTCATTGATGTCAGCCTATTATATTGGTTTCCTGCAACAGAGCCTCATGAACATCTGTGCATGTCATTTTCAATGACCCACTTCAGGGCCAGAGTATTTCCTTCCGTGCCATTACAGGAAACTGGGATCTTACCAGCAGTTGGGTTCCACACAATGGCTCCCACTGGGTGGAGAATCGCAGCTCTCTGTCAAGCGAGGCCTCTCTTCTTACTCATTGGCTCTGATACGTGTGAATGTGCAGTACGAAAGATTCCGGTACCATTTTTTTCATCCGAGTGTTTATGACTGTGGCGGTGCAATGACAAACATTTACAGATGTACTGAGCCATAACGAGGCAACTAATGAAATGTTTAGGGACGTGAAATGGCCTTTTTGTACTTTTCCTATGGCTATTTTATTGGAAAACGTAGAAAGTGTGAACATATCCTGCAGGAAAGCGCTTCTCTTCATAGGGACAAAGGCCAAGCAAAAGCAGATTGCTTCTATTCAGATCGGTGCCGTACCTGTCACAGTTGTGATGACAAACAGGCTGTAAGAGAGCGCCTCTTACTCATTTGTCAAACTTGCCCTGACATCAAGAATGCTTTTGCTTTCAGGATTGATAAGAGCAGGGGTGTAATCCATCTTGGAGTCAGTTAAGAAATACAATGGGTGAACTGTATGCTTTTCATCACCTTCAATGGAGGAATGATAAAGAAAAAAACAACTGCATGTCCAAAGGCTTAGTGCTGTTTTTTCAAGCCATTCCTGAGGTTTTCACTTTGCCCGAGCAACACTTTATAACAAATTCCATTAGTAAATAGACCTACCAAATGAATTATAGTAATTAAAGTAATTGTTCATCAATCATTTGCACATGTTATGATATATGATGAATGAGTATTGTCACTTTTGTATTTTAGGTCAGTGAAAAAGTAATACCATGACACATACATTTATTCTTTTATATATATTTGTATGTTCTTTCACTAAAGTAATGATAATACTAATAATATATATAATACATTTTATTTGGAGGCGCCTTTCAAGACACCCAAGGTCACTTTACAGGGCATAAAACAAGACTATGAGTGAAGTAAATAGTATTGAGAACTAGATGCAACCAGACTAAGTTGACCATCTTTTCATTGCACTGCAAAACATAAACATTGGTTTTGAACCAGTTTGTTTACCTCAAGACACTGTTGGAATGAAAGCACTACATAATGATTGTGACACAGTCGTGGGAAAATAGGAGGAAAAAAGGAAGCTAACAACATCTTTCATCTATTCAGACAGACGTCAAATCACCTTACTTAACTCCTGTCTGTTTGCTGTCTGGGGTTGTAGCCACTCCTCAAATGACATCAGTCAAATGGCCTCTCATGTTGAACCCACTCTGATTTTTGGGTGGGGAAAATGCATCAGCTGCAAAGTTACATTCTTCTTCAGGGACATATTTCTATCCAAGACAGCATATACACTACAAAAGCCCTTTCTCGCCTTCTCAACCTCATGATGTAATGGACTTTGCCTTTATGTCACCGCAAAGCTACAGCAGAGATGTTGTGGTTATTGGAGTCGCGCTCCAGATACACGACATCCTCCCTTGGCCTTTGGAGGTAGACAAGGAAGCTTCCTGCTCCGTGGCAAAGAATAAAAAAAGATGATCGTATTATGCATCTCCTGCTCAGCCTAGGGCAGAGTTGCAGGTGCTGCTGGGAAACATCCCTCAGGCTTCGGCCCGGGGAGATACAGGGTGGGAGAGCTTCCCGGTTTGCTATGTAATCAACCAGACATTTCGCTGGCTTATGCATTGTTACGTTTCCAGGGTACAGTACAGTTAGATGACCTTCTGTGCACCCTGCCATGCCTTGCTTCTAAAGTCTGCATGGCTGTTTTGACTATAAAACAGCAGCACACAAAAAAAAAAAGACTTCACAGAAAACTAAAAATACTTGAAACTCAAAGAAAAGTAATTTTTGGTCCGATCTTGATTTCGATTTTGTAAATAATTCATCAAACCAAAGGGTAAAGTAATTACATTTAATTGAAGTAATTAAAAAAACATCTCTATCTGAAACTGTTTCCCAAATATAAACCTTAAAGTTGTACTAGGCAAGATTTTTATGTAAAGTTGCACCCTTCTTATCAGCCTAAATTAACTGGGGCTGCGACAGAGAAGAGCCCCTCTAAACGTCTTTGGCGTCTAAATATGATTTATGGGTATTGAAGCCTCAAAACAGTTACGTCTTGCTGCCATCTGAAGCCGCCAATGTGCGAAGTTACCCAGTGCAACGTTAAAGGAGAATACCGCTATAATTTCGAGTTACAGCCCATTTACTGCTGTCTACGTCTAGTTTACATTTCCCCCAATCATTTTGCAATGCATGTTTAAAGAGCAAATCAACACAAAATCACATAAGGTGGAAACCTGTTGTTGCACTGCTTTCAAGCGTGTTGCACTTCTGGCTGCAGCCCAATCAGCGATGTCAAAGCAGGCAAGTCTGTGGATGTTGTTTAACTGTTCAAGAATGAATGGCAGCAAACGGCTTCTTCTGAATGGAGGAAAACGAGCCCTGATATTTCCAACTACGCCGACTGTGTACAGACAAACCAGGAAGAACTTTCCCTAGACCTGCATTGTTAGCGTTCCTCAATGAAACCGCTGCAATGCCACTTTAAGCATTGGCCACTGCTGTCATCAAAAAGACATGTGAGAAAATCTGGGTTAGATACATTTGCTAGCAAGAAGGAGCTAGCAAGCCAACGTCGTACTGATTCCAAGACCACCTTCGCTCTACAGATGTATCATACGTGGCAGATTATTTGTTTTCAGCAGGGAGGTTCGTTGGTTTAACTCATATTTTGCCCTACAATCTTTTGTTTACACGGGGAAACAATTAATTCGTTGTGTAAAAAAGGAGATATAAACTCCTCACATCCGCCGTCACATCGCCTCCTGAGTGTAAGGAGAGTTGCTGGTACAATAATTTGTGTTTGGCTAAGTTAGTAAATGTGTTAGTAGTTTTACCAAGAACCGCTAACGGTGGTAGCTACATAGTATTTTTATTTGAGTTGGGCTAAAATATTCACTTAAAATAAAAACGGTACACCTTTATACACTGATACTGATGTGCTGTGGTTGTCATGGTGCCAGTCTCTCCCAGTGCAGAGCAAGGAAACTCTTTGAGTGAGACATCATGCTAACCCTGATAATAATAATCTATTGATATACGTCAAACCAAGAGAGAGAAGGGGGTATATGGGCTCGGTTAGGAGACAAAAGGAATCCTTGATGAAGTTCCTTTGAAGTGCCTTTTCCAGAAGTCCTTGGAAATACATATTGATGAAGTCCAAATTGTCTAGCCTGGAGGGAGAAGGGAGTAGACTGCTTTGCATTGCGCTATAAATATTCATTAGAAAAGAGGACATGGCTCACTTCTATGTGTGAGTAGAATTATTACATAAAAATGATTTGCTAAGAAAATGGATAATTAGAGACGAAGGAAAAGACCAGAGCCATCATCAAAAGATCAGTTCCTTCAGCACGGGAAGGTCCTCTTATTATTCTTGAACAACATTTGTTTCTGTTTATAAAACCAATGCTCAAGTTCACAGTTCAAGCCATTGCATCATGCATGAATGTATGAATATGCATATGAATGTCTAAGGACAAACACTTTGAAAGTGAACCTGTGAGTGCCTTGAATGCTGCTGTGGGGAATGAGATGGACAAAATACAAATATGTCCATATCAGATGTATCAAAATAAACTACAAAATGGTGTCAAAGAATTTATTCAATGTACATAAAAGATACATGTTCAAATTATATTTACACAAGTGTCAGTGCCAAAAAAGACATAAAAACAAGAATACTTGTATTGTAGTGGTTCCCAAACTGGATGCCGCAGCACCCTGGGGTGCCCTGATGACTGACCAGGGGTGTTGCAGAATCTCTGTTCATAAATGAATAAATACTATTGTGACCATTGAATAACCTTTCGCCACATGTAAAAAATTACATCGTAAAACATGTCAAATCGGAGTAAATAAGCTAATAAACACAGCTGTCTTTAAAAAAAAAAAGAAGGTTAAAATGCACATTTACCAGAACTAGTGAATGTTCTGATGAGTGATGATAACATGTGCGGGTTGTCAGGGTAACGCTTTGCGCTGTCTCGCACACGAGTTAAGTCTGATTTATTACTAGTAGTAAGATAATCAGTTTACGTACCTGGCAGCGATAGAATTACAGAATAGATTTGTCACAGTAAATAAATGACATCTCAGCCCTCAACACAAGCTGAGACCACTGAGTCTGAATCTGAACCACCGGCCCAAAAACTAAAATCAAGCAGCAGCCTAGAGTGAAAGCTACCTGGCTAAACGTGACAATAGTAGGTGGCTATCGAGTAAGCTCCGCACATATTTAGACACATGTAGCCAAATGACTGGTTATTACGTGTGCTTACGTTAGCAAGCTAGTAACGTCAGCTAACCGTTAGCTTAAGTTATTTTCATTGCCTACCACGTCCTAGTTGGCTAGCGGCAGAAAAATACCCATCCTCAAACAATTTAATTGACTTGGTTTAGCAGCATATTTATCATTTAGTTTTTACCGTAGAAGAGCGAGGATCCGAGTCTCGTTTCCAGTGCCAGCAGCGGACAGGTCACATCACTTCATCAGCATCAACAACGCACACAGCATCAACGTGATCATCAGTGATTTGGCGGCTAACTACCATAACGTTAGCTAGCTAGTTGAACTGACACAGCGTATCATTGCATCATTCTTTTGAAACCTCCTTGTTATTGGTAACGTTACAATCATCACAGTGCTGCTTAAGTGACCCCGCCCCCCCTTTGATCTCAAGTTTGATCTCTGAAATACAAAACACTGAAGTAACATAATATTCTGGCTGATCAAGTACAAATTACAAAATACTCAAAAGTAATTCTTGTAATACTTTTCATTCAAATACTGCCCATCTCTGGCCACGGGACCGCTATTTGTAAGGTTAGTGTTTCTGCATGCAAACTGGTTGATACTGAACGGCGATGAGAATAACATCACAGCGTTCAGAGGAAGGTAATTTCACCAATCCCCGTGGCGCCTCCTGATCTAAATCACAAACAAATGTCACATTTCGAAACATCTAAGAGGCATCCAATGGAACATCCTGGGTACACAACATGGAATCTTTTGGGACACAGTCGCAACAAATATCTGTGAGTGACAACTATGATCATGCTACAGACTCCCGTCGCGATTCCGTGCGCTTTCTGGTGTTTTAACATCTGTGAAGGGATGCAACATCTTTGAATTGCCCACCATGACTTTCCTTTGCTCAGTTTCACTAGGAGGGGCAAAAATAAGACACAAGAAAATGAACACAAGAATCCTTAATTACTATAGAATTATAACTTATATCTTATATAAGAATAAGGGAAGTAGAACTTTTGTCTAGTAAAAATATCACATTCATTTCTTTGTTTACGGAGCAATTATATATTTGTATATATACTTTTTGAAACACAGGAAGGCTGATGGAAACGGAAAGTCATTGTCTCCTTCCTCAGATTGGCGTAACATTTCTTATGTGATTCAACAGGATTATATCCTTCATAGGATAAATGCAAATCCAAAGAGTTGTATTACTCATTCGTAAAATAATATAAATGCTGCCTACCCAATGCAACCCTGACAGATATTACTGAGTTAATTCATACTAATTTCTGTAACTGGCACCGTCAACAACACGGTAGTTTTTTGTTGTTGTTTTGTTGTTTACTAGTTATGGTATTGAATTTGTTTATGAGGACTGAAATGGTCTTGTAGTTACCATAATAGTTTTGCATCCTTGTCATATCACGTTTTGTGCGAGCTTGACATTAGAACAGACACAATACAAAATTTCACAAGCATCTCATAATAAGGCGTAATATTTAGCTCTGTTTTGAGTGGGGTTAATGGATAATGACAGGCATGCAAACACTCCAATCCAAATGCAAATTGTTCAAGCTTGCAATGGTCTGATTCAACATGACAGAAGACCACAGGACCCCTCCCAAATGACTTTATTAAAACATACGTTTATTCAGCTTTTTGCTTGCTACTTAGAAACTGAATATCAGATGTTTTATTTCAGTACTTCAGTAAGAAGCCTCACAGCAGATGGTCTTCGGTCCCAGGTTGAGAACCGCTGCAGTAGAGACCGCCCAGTAGAGTATTGTTGTGATTGTTGCGTGTGGAATGAAAATGCCCCCGTCTCCAAGGTCATACGACTCCTCAAAGCGAGCATCTTCTCCAGCGCTTGACTGTATACATCTTGTAGAAAACACAAGCAGCCGCTATCACAATGACCTATAATACAGCTCCCTCCTAGTGGTGTATTAGCACATACAATCTAATTTAGGCATTCTCCGGGGGCATGGACAGATTTAATAAAGCTAAATGTGGTTGCTCACTCAGCCGAAGAAGAACGCTTGCCACGTTTACAAGAACAAGACAGACACTAACCCAATCAGAAACACCCATGACCATTTCATTTTCCGCATGCATGTTGCACCTGTGTGCGTGTGTGTGGGTGTGTGTACGTGCGCGTTTTCTTGATTAGTATGCAAAGCACATGTAGGAGAAACAAACTCCTGCTTTCCTCCGCCTCTAAGGCGCTCTCCCCCCTAAGCACTTATCGCATTTAACATTGAATAACCATTCAAATAACGTCTGTTGAGGAATCATCCTGCATAAAGCACCATCTGTGCTACGTCGCCCATCTTTTCACTGCCGATGTAAACAGGGGAACGCTAGATCATAGGCAAAACAACACGCACAAAAAGGCTTGCGTCCACAAAACGGGTCAGCTGTAATCAGTCATTAATCATTCCTCTGCACAACCAAAGTTAGGTTATGGGGGAAATATTTGCTCAATAATTTGCAAACATCAGTAAGGGTGAAGACTCTGTGTGTGTGAACCAATTGGAGGGATGACATTGCTGATTCAAACAGTACTGGCTGATGGGGCTCGGGCTGTGTGATAGGGCACACCTCATCCCTCTTTACTGAATCAGGAAATAAGTGCGAGCCCGATGCCGTCGGAAAAAAGAAGAAGAAGTGCTTGGATTTGCGTGAACATATTTAACCCGTCTCCTCTGCGATCAAATTAGCACTTTGCCTTCCTCAACCCGCACTCGCCGTATTTAAATGTATTCAAATGAGGAGGAAAAGGCCGGTGCAGGGTGGGACTCTGGCAAAGTAATCAGCAGATCCATGATAATGAGATATTAGTGGTGCAGCTCTCATGTCATGGCGGTGTGCGAACGCCACTGAATTCAACCTAAGGGGTAATCAGCTCCGGCTCAGGCCCCACGCCTCCACAGCCCTATGATTAGCGCAAGTCACACCTCTCGCACATTTATTGATTAGAATTGTTATGTGGACAGAATACAGGGTTTTTCATGTTTTAGTAAGTAGGTGCGCAGATATAGAACCCAAAGACATCCACAATAAACACTGTCGCTTTTGTAGTGTTGGTTTCAATGGCGCGACGTGAAAAATAGTGTCAGAGTTCCACACATAAAGTTTTCATGAAGCCAATATGTGATGTGCATGGATATTTAATGATTGAGATCAATAATTTAGTAGCAGCTCCATCATGTTGTAAACCCGTGGGCAGCAGGTAAAGTAGTCCGCTATAGCTTCGAGATGAACGGGGTCAGTGACAATTGATCTATCAGATCAAATTGAAGTACGTTCACAAAAACAATACGGGTTCCAAAGGGTTCTTAGGTACACGATGCTGCATAGAACATTAGTTTAAGTTTAAAAGTAAAATCCTTTTACATTTACACTGTTAGATATCATTAATTTAAGATGTTCAACAAATTCCAGAAGTTATTTTGTGATAACATGTCATTTCTTCTTGTTTTGTTTGAAAGACGCCCTTGTGGTTCTGAAGGACTGACACCAAAACGTCCATTGTAGCCGTGCTGGAACTATCTCAGCGTGATGTTATTACATCTACGTTTGGCCAGTTATCTGCAGGCATAAGATAAAAACCGCACCAAACAACAAAATGGACCCAGAAATGTAAGGTGCAGCACCAATAGCTGTTTTAGAGTGGATTTTCCCTTTAAAGTCACATACTTTGGTCAGATGTCCAACACTTGAAAAATCCGTTGCTGATGAATCCCTGCACTAAAACAGACGTTCCATGCATCACCAAAAGAAGCACCATATGTTTAAGAACCAAAGATCCCCTGTTTGGTATTATGAAGAACCTTTCCTTCCAATAGAGGAGTCAAAAAGAGCCGTCTGCCATAAAGGATTCCTGGATCCAGATTGCGGTGCAACATATCAACTGGGGCTCCTGTTCATCTCTTTATCAACTCCGAGGGATTGGGTGACATGTGACGTGCTATCTCACATCTGGAGGGCAGACTGACAAACCCCCTCCACCTCAAACTTCAACGGCACAAGCGAACACAAATATCTCTGAGCCGCTTTAGACCTACTGCTTTCATCCTCACTGTGAATAAGAAAGACGAGAAAAATACAATGTCGTAAAAAGGAAGTCAAGTGGAAATCATACAGTCGACTGCATCCACCTAACCGGCGAAAAGCCAACGTACTTTATTCCACTGGACCTGAACCAACTATTTGCCAGATCCGCTCTCACATAACCATGTCACAGTAGTCAGGCTACTCATGTCGAGGTTGATTTTGCTGCAGAAGTACGTGTATAAATACAGTACGAGTGACGTTGAACTAAATTCTATACACAATGTTGCTGCAGCACTCATGCGCACTCTGCAACCATGAGCTACGGGTACGTAGATTATGAAATCATGAGCAAGTAGACCAGAAAAACCCAAAAGATGCATATTGCACACATGTTCTGAATGTGTGAGCATGTTTTTGCCATTTAATTTGCACAACATAGAAAATCATGACAACAAAAATATCTTGTGGCAAGAGAGGCCACATGGCAGCGAGGCCACATGGCAGCTGGAAACAACAGATTAACCGATTTTGACCATTGAAGGAAACCCTGTTGCAATTTAAACGGATTCCATGACATGATTGTGTGATTATATAGGTGTTAAGTTTAATTTACAGTGGCATGTCAACAAAATAGCTCAACCCCGGCTGTATGTGCAGCTCCTGCTCCCTCCCTCACTACGTATAATTGAAGAGGGTCATTGAAGCTCGTACTGCAATAATGATAACTGATTGTACATTTGCTTTCCGACTCTGATACATGAGCGGCTCCTAACGCGACACCTTGATGATCGGTCACCGGAGCACCGGAGCGCCCTGCAGCTCCGTCCTGCCTTGTCCAAAGGGACTCGGCGTGATAGAAAGTGTAATAGCTACGACCCTAAGAGGTGAGGGAAAAGACACTAAATCATGTTTCCTTCCTCCTTGCCTCCCCCCGTTCATTTAGAACCAGAGACTAATTTACTCCGCTTCTCTGTGGGTCTTCCAGCTTTTCTCTTTTCATTTCGCTCCTCGCCCGTGAAAGAGCAGAGAGCTCCATCCGTTTACGGTAACGTGCGCAGCAATACATTCCAGCTTGGCATCTACGGGGAAGAAGAAGCCTGATCAGAATGCACCTGCCCTAGCAAATGCTTACGCAGAGTTTAGCCCTGCAATATAACTCTGTGTGTATACGGTATATATATATATATGTGAGTGCATGTGGGCGGGTGTGTGTGCGTGGGAATTTGCATGCTTGTCTGCATGTACAAGCTGTTACAGTCTAGTCATTTTGTACAGAGAAAGTTGGCAATAACAATTTAGTCTCATTCTCCCCATGTGAAAGGAACTAAGGGGCAGATTGTGTTTGGACTATAGGAGGTTTACTGTGAATCATTCCAGTCTTCACATTGGACTATATCTTGTATTCCTTTTCTAACCTGGTACAAGTCTTCAATCTGAATCTTATATAGGACTTCAGCGTTTTACTGTCCAACAGAATCCTATAGAATTTGTTGCAAAATGCGATAGATTCTGACAGGACTGACATTTTTGAACCAACTATATACAGTAGTATGTTATTTTCTTAATAAGCTGTTAATAAGATGAAACAAAGCTGCAGAGCGTTGAGGAAACTCTGTGGCTATGGTTACACTAGTTGTTTTATTGTGATTTATTTGATCATTTATCATGTCAGGACACACTGGCAGGTCTGGATGCTCCCAATATTTTTTTTGGGGGGGAATTTGCTGGGATTGTAATCCGTTGAGCCAGATTGCATCATAAAATGGTCATGTTTACATTGTGATTGAGACATGACATATAGTCTGGGCACAATTCAGTCACGTTGCACATGTGAGCAGTGTAAATAGATGGAGAGGAGGGATGGTAAGAAAAAGAAAAGTAAATGAATACAACTGCAGGAGACACATACGAGATGTTTTCAGGCCAACTGTGGATGTGGTTTCGTAACATCACATCTTGCAGATCAAATCTCCAAAAATAGCAAGAGCAACGTAGCCTGTGTGAATTTCTGAGCCGTACTGTACCTCTCGACTTATCCCTTAACAGAGTCTGATTGTTGCTATTATTTTACAGCGTACCTTTCATTATTGTATTTTTACAGACAGACTTTAACACTGTTGTTTGCATTCATTTGCATTTTGCATCCCTAATTCAATGACATGTAAGGCTTACTGGGGGGAGGGGGCTGCGTTGGACAAAGGGTAAATGGTCAAATAGATGCTGTGATATTAAATGAAGTATGTATTTTAAACACGAAGCAAAGTTTGCTCTAGTATTAGGTCAGTATTTTAACTTTTTACCAATTTATTCATGTGATTTGCTGAATTGTCAACCACTGACAACATTCAGTTGAAAAAGTGAAAGTCTGGAAGTGTGGAAATCCTACTACAGACACGTATACTGTGCCTACTGCAGTGTCATCAGTGACAGTTGCATAGGCGATATAGGCAGCCGCCCGGGGCGCTTTCTAGCCACGGGCAGCATGGAACTTTTTCCAACTCAAATAAGCTCCCGTGACCTCAGGCTCACCTAATCCTATAGTTGAGCCTGGCCTCTTAAAAACGTGGTCCGTTAATGACAAGGGAGAGATATATGTTTTCCCGGAGTCTTGGAGTCAATACGCTTGATTCTAAAACTGTACACACGACTGTACAATGTGTGCGTGAGTGACGGTGAGGTTGCGACGCGACGTAGTGAGGCTCGGGGAGTACAGCCACATAGTCGGTTCACTTCTCTCCATGGCAACAGTTTCCATGTAGCTGAAGTGTGTAGCATCATAGCCCACTTTCGGCGTCTTCTTCTCGCCGCTTGCTCGCTGTGTTGCTGTGTTACAGGGAAATATAACATGACTCAATAAAGCAAATATGTTTGGATCTAGTTCTGGAAACACTGGAACCGGCTGTTCAATGGAACATAGAAAAACATATAAATAAAAAATAGATATAGGAATGTAAAAAATAATCTACTTGATTTGTGGTGTGTGTACAATATATATAATTTGTATCTATATTAGTATAATTTTTTCTGTCTCTTTGTACTTAGTTTTCCTAAAAATAATACGGCCTGTATGCAATTATCAATACATGGGGGATAGAAAAATTAACTGAAGGACAAAAGGGATTTTCAATATCTGGTCCTGCTGATGTTGGCTGCCTTTAATCATAACCTCGTATGGAAATGTGTTCCGGAGACTGAAAATGTTTTATTGAAGTCCAATATTGCTTTTGTCTGAATAATACGGAAGTTGTATAAGATACAGGATACAAGAAATCTATGCCATATACAATATGCCTACTGCCTAAAAAGAGATTTGTTTCAATAAGAAGGGAAATGTCCCAAGCCGTATATGAAGTCCTGTCTCTTTTCAAACTACAATTTCAGAGCCGGCTCGCTAAAAGTAATGACGCTAAGAGAATATAATGGACATTTAAGTGGTCGGGACATTAGACTGAACTGGACTTCAGCCTTAATTTTACCGTAAGAAACGACATAGTGTAGATGGGTTTGCCGGTGAAGAGAGATGCTCACAGCTTAATGATCCTATATCTGTAAATAGAAGAATCAGCTAGTGGACCCCAGACAAATCACATTACACTGCTGCTGCCATAAGCGTACTGTGTCTAACCTCTCCCAGAGGACCAGTGAATAATGATTAGGAAATTTGGCCTAATTGTCTCGGATACCAGTGAGTCTTACGAGGTTCACGGGACTACAAACAACTTGGTTAACGTAGTCCTCGGAGGCGCCGTCAAAAAATCCAAACTCTGCACTGTGCACACAGTCTGTACGGAGACACGCCGATAAAAGACGTGGCATTCACTCTGAATAGAGGCAAAACTCGAGGCTCCATGTGTCTGCCAGGTGCACTGGCTGATATATCGCTAAGACTCACGACAGAATTCAGTTCATCACGGATTAATCCTCACCCCCTCGGAGTCCATCATTTTCTCGTCCTTTGACACGAACCGACTGGTTGAGGGGAAAATATATATATATCACCGACATGTAAAGTTTGGAAGCAGCCTGATGTCAGGAGACTCCGGGAGATGATTTTCTGTGCCGAGACAGATGTTGACAGGGAGGAGAGAGAGGGGGAGAGGGAGGGAGAGAGGGAGAGAGAGAGAGCAGACCATTGCATCCAGAAGCCTGCTGGGCAAAGGGGGGATAGAGAGGGAGTAAGCCATCAACTTTCACTTGCACTCGCAGGTTATCTGCACGCTGAACACTCCCAGGAACCTCCACCCCCTCCTCCCACGCCCTCCCAGTGAATACGCTGTACATCCAGACCCCATCTGGTGCCTGGCGGCTGATTCTTCACATGCTGCCGCAGTGTCTCGCTTTAGCCGGGGGCGGTCCCTCTCCCTCTGTTCGGATCAAGAACCAATCCAAATGAAATGAAACCAAACCAAAACAACACGGTTCGTCAGCGGTATACCTTCAGCGCCATCTCTGCCTCATAGAGAGTGTTTTCTATGCCGTCCCTACTTTTATGTCCCTGTTGGGGTTTGAACTTACGGGGGCGCCAGCTAATGTATAGTTTATGACCTTGAGGGGAAATAGCCAAGCCTGGATCATCTGCCCAGACGTGGGTCACCTTAAATCCTCAGGTCAGAGCGTTTATTTCCCCCAAGGTGCCTATCACGATTTTACACACCCCTATCTCGTGAGGTAATTACACTCGCTACATGAGAATGGTGGGATTGTGCCCAGACATAGCTCCTGTAACTGTGAATAGCTGCACATCATATCCATATTAACATGTTATTTCAACCAATACGGTGTTAAAACAAGTCATTGGCGTGACATAAAGTCACTTCTTTCCAATGTGAGTCAACTTGTTCCAAGAATGTTCTTGAATCAAGTGTATTTCCTCCATACTAGAGGAGTGATCTGACTTCTTTAAAGATATCTACACTCACTCCTCAAAAAACCCTGAAACAATTAATTAATTGGAAACAATTCCAATTATTTCACACCATTGGAATGTTTCTTTTAACTTGTTTTAAGATTTTAAAACTGAATATCAGACCAAATTACCAAATGAAGATGGAAATTGTTTGCATTTCCTCATACCATGCACACACTTGCACACATACTTCATGTACACACGCCTGAACACATGCCTGTATGAGGACACACACACACAGACACACACACACACAAACACACCATATTATCATACTTTCGAACGTAGGATTTCATTGCTCTCCACGGATAAGCTGATTATTTTGTTAAGTGAGCTAATGGATTTCTGGGAAATTGTTGAAGGGAAATCTCTCTATTTGGAAGATTGTACATCTTTGGATGTCAGTCATTCTTAATCTTGGGTTGTAAAGATCCGTGTCCAGTGTGCAGCACATCATTTCCGCAGTCTGATGGTTTTACCCCATTTTATGTATTCATATAAACATGGACCAGTTCACATGATGAAAACAGTTGTTCCTCTCTATTGTACCGATATGATTTCAGGTTCACATAAGCAGCACAACAATGGTAATGTTCGCGACACTGGGGTCAAACAAGAGTCCATTCACACAGATCAGGCCTGGAACCTCTGGCTCCCACTGAGACTTCTCGTAATGATACACTGCCATGTTATTTACTCTCACACCTTACGGAGAGTTCCCAGCTATCTGACTCCCCACATCCTCGGTGCCGCGAGGTCAGACACCACCTTGGGTGCAGATCAGACGATGTTGGCTGGGCCCCTGAGTCAAAGCGAGGTCGCATCGCCGGGGGGAGAGAACGGCGAGGGGCCCCCGTCCTCCGCACTGACACTACATTATTGAGTGGGCCTTGGCTGTGGCTACCTGCTCTGCAATCACCACTCGACCAGCAAGGG